>SEYY01008660.1:0-46952 GCA_009176605.1 Armadillidium nasatum | reverse complement strand
TCTCATGGTATAAGAGTTGCCAATTAATAATTGAACACCAATGTGCATTAGAAAATGATGAAATGATGAAAAAACTTTAAATGTCCTTAGAGATCAGATTACCAGCATGGATCCAGATGTAAATTGTAGTAGTTTAGTTTGCCACAACTTAGAAAAGCATATTTATAAGAAAAGAAAACCCTCCCCCCCAAAAAAAAAAATACAGTTTACTCTGGATATTTTCTAAAAATTCATAAAATTGAAAAAAATAGATAATAAACATTTACATAAGTTAATTTTTTTATTTTCCTTCCATATTGTTTACACATATTACAATATTTCAGGAAATATTTTTTTTTTTTTTTTTTAACATTGAACTGAGAACCAATTATAATTTTTACTATTAGTTTATATATTTAATTAAAGCAGTGTTGATATACAAAATTAACATTGGTGACAAAAATTAATTACGTTAATCAAGAGATATCTGTATATATATTAATCTTAAAAAAAAATAAACAGAAGGCATAACTTACTTCAAACCAGCGTTTCTCCAGAAAGTCATTGCAACCTTTTTTTTTTTAATTTATTTATATCTGACAGAGAAAACTTCACTTTGAAGAGATATTAATATTAATCTGAAAAAGGTAATTTAATTTTTTTACATAACACATGAAGGACTTTGCAAACCAAATATGTTATTAATATTACCACCACTATTCCTACTACTAATAATAATATGAGAAAATTTTCTGTTCTTAACCATGATGGGAAATATAACTTCTCCAAAGTGAAACTAAATTTAAAACCAAGCCTAAAAAGAATGGACTTCCAATAAAATTTTTTACTATATATTATGCTAAGGTTCAGTTCAGGTACAGGCTGCTGTATTCAAGTACAACTACAGGTATAGACCAACCAGGGCCCCAGCTAAAAATCAGGAAAAACTGAGGTTTGCCTGCCGGGGTTAAAATGGCAAATTATACTTATTAGTGGTGGATTAAATCAAACTAAATATAAAATTATGATTTTTCTTCTCATTTTTTCAATATTTTGTTTTTATTTTCTGCTAGTGAATGTTCATCTTTGTGTTTTGATTTTAGATGACACCTGGAGGTCCTCTTCAAATTTCCTGACTGCAGATGTTACATTTAGCTATTTCGAGCCTATCCTGAAACATTGTAAAGTACTTCCAAACTGCTGAAGCTGATCTTTTAGCCATAGTGACTGAAAGTATAAACAAAAACAATAATTTTGAAATAATGTAGTTAAATGATACAAGTTTATACACAGCAAAAAAAAAGCAATGTTATGTATAAATACAGGATATATTGATAATTTTATATCATACATTTTTTCAAACTTTAACTTAGGGTCTTACCTAAGTAAACTATTGAATCACTATTGTGAATCAAAATATTTTTTCAAACTCTTATTGTACAAAATCTGTAATTTTCTGAACTTTTTTTTTTTTTCAGAGAAAATGAAAAATCATTAACCTAAGTGAATGTTGACCTAATCCAGCAAATACTAGCTCTTTCAGCATGTAAATGAAAGAAATATAAAAAATGATAATAGCTTTTACATCAATGTGATGCTTTGATATATATATATATATATATATATATATATATATATATATATATATATATATATATATATATATATATATATATATATATATATATATATATATATATATATATATATATATATATATATATATATATGGAATTTTGCCGGGGCCGGGGTTCTGGATAGGGTTGCCTAAAATTTGTAAAGAGGTCAAAAGCACAAAAATTTTAGGTTAAAACAATTTGATATAAAGTTAATTGAGGTTTATTTAATTATAAGAAAGGCGTAGAATAGCCAACATTCACTTAAATTAATGATTATATGCATTTTCTCCAGAAAAATGTCAGAAAATTACAGATTTTGTATAATAAATCCAAAAATGTTTAAAAAAAATTTTTTTTGATACATAATAGTGGTTCAACAGCTTTACCTATAAGCCCACAAAGTAAAGTTTGAAAAAATGTAAGATATAAAATTATCAATATAACCTATATTTATACATATCATTGTTATTTTATTTTTTTTTATTTATTTTTAGCTACATTATTTAAAAATTATTATCTTTTTATACTTTCAATCAATATGGTTAAAATATCAGCTTTTCAGCAGTATGGAAGTACTTTACAATGTTTCAGGATAGGTTCGAAATAGCTAAATGTAACATCTACAGTCAGAAAATTAGAAGAGGACCTCCGGGTAGTACAAGTAAAAAATTTTCAACCAAATCTTTATAGGGGGCATAAAATCAAAACACAAAAATGAACATTCACTAGCAGAAAAGGAGTAGACAAAAGAAACAGAAAAAAAAGAGAAAATTTTAAAAAAGCAAGAATATCTTAATTTTCTTATATTTTGTTTAAATTTTTGTTTCATTATTTGACTGATTGAGCTGAAATTTTCAGGGAATATGCATTTTTTTCCCAAAGTTCTGAGTTGATTTTGAGCATTTTTCTGAGTCTATAACAGTTTGAAAGTTATTTGGACACAAAGTTGAAAAAAATGAATAACGTGGTTCAAACCACTGGTCCACATGAGCTGAAAATTTAATTGAATAATCTTAGCCTCAATTTCTTGCATTGGTGAGAACAGATTTTTGATATCACATCTAGAAAAAAAGATATGAGCACTTGAAATTTTTTTTTTTTAAAAATCGTACCCTTTCTGAGAAAAAAATTATTTAAAAAACATGCTACCTACTATTTTTTTTATTTTTGGATATTGTTTAGAGGAGGGACAGGGCTTCAATTTTCATTTAGTGTATTATTAAATGCTTTTCGTTTGAAACTAGATATAGTCTCTCAAACTTTGGAAATATTTGAAATTTGGTCAAAAATGGACCTTTTTTGAGAGGCTATATCTCGAAACCAACGACTTGCATCGAATAAAGTAAAGAGAAGAATTTGTAGCCCCATCCCTCCTCTATGCACTCTCCTAAAATAAGGAATGTTATAGTTATAGTTTTGTTTTAAATTTTATTTTTTTTTTTTTTTTTTTTTTTTTTTTCAATTTTTTTTTCTACGTTTGTTGAGTTTTGGGCTTATAACATTTTTTCTATAACTCTGGGAACAAATGTCTGTTACATGTTTTCGTTGCCAATAAAATTATGGATATACATCCAAATTTCAAGTTTTTCCGAAAAGTGGTTTGGCCCCGCCATTCATTAGAAAAGGGTCAAATTCCTCTCAGAAAAAACTTTTTAGCAGTTATAGACTCAGAAAAACGCTAGAAATGGACTTTCTTTTTACCAGGAAAAAAGCTATATACACTGAAAATTTCAAGAGAATCGGCTGAAAATTAAAAAAAAAAAAATTTGAATTTTCCCCTCAAGTATAATTTGCCATTTTAACCCCGGTAGGCAAACCCCGGTTTTCCCTGATTTTTAGCCGGGGTTAGCCGGGGCCCCAGTCGGTTCCATATATATATATATATATATATATATATATATATATATATATATATATATATATATATATATATATATATATATATATATATATATATATATATATATATATATATATATATATATATATATATATATATATATATATATATATATATATATATATATATATATATATATATATATATATATATATATATATATATATATATATATATATATATATATATATATATATATATATATATATATATTTACGGGGGAGGGAAGTAGCGCTCCCGAAGCGATGAGATTACCCCCTGTTGGGTATACGGGGATGTTAAAGGTACTCCTATCTCATCCCGGTGCCCAATGGTTCGCTCCCTTTCGCGCTCACCTTCTATCTACACGGAGTGGCTCTCCTTTACATACATAAAACATTTCTAACACATCTTAAAAAATAATTAAAATAAAATCAAAAATGGCGTCAAACTTCGGTAGCCTCGGAGAAGCCACGGGGGCGGCTTCCAAAAATAGCCCCTCATCCACCCCTTCCCCCATCACCACTTGGGAGTTGGTGGCCTCCGGTGATGGGGTTGGTGCCACCAGGACTCGGCCGCCGGCTTGTCCTGATGCACGGTCTATTTTTTTCATTAATTTCTGCAACATTCGCGGTCTGCACTCTAATTTCCACTTTGTTGAACATCACCTCTCTTCTTCTAGACCTCACCTCTTATTCTTGACCGAAACTCAGATGTTTGAGCGTTCTGATAGCAAACCCTATTCTGTTTCCTCCTACTGTCTCTATCCTCAATTTTCAGCCAAAGGCGGTTGTTGCGCATATGTGCGCAACGATGTCGTTTGTTCTCGTGTCTCTAATTTGGAGTCTTCCGAATTTTCCACCTTATGGCTTAGGCTCTCTTGCCATTCTACGACTAAATTCATTTGTTCAGTTTATTTATCTCCTAATTCTACTGACTATGCTAAATTCTTCGACTATTTAAACTCCAAAATAGAGCACATTCTCTCTTCTTCTTCTCCTTTCTCTGAAATCATCATATTAGGTGATTTCAATGTTCACCACCGCCAATGGCTTTCTTCTAGTTCTCATGATACAGCTGGTGAACGTGCCTTCCTTTTCGCTATCCAAAACGACCTTGAGCAGTTGGTGCAGCTCCCTACTCGTATCCCTGATCGTCTTGGAGATGAACCCAACGTTCTAGACCTTTTCCTAACTTCTAATCCTTCTCCTTATACTGTTAAACTCTTTCCTCCTCTGGGTTCCTCCGATCATCTTCTTATCTCTGTATCCTCTTCCTATCTCTTCAAGTCTTCCGCAGGAAAGACCCCCTTCTACGGAAAGGAAACGTTTGTGGCACTTCGGTGCCGCAAGCTGGTCGGACTTGCGGTCGTACTTCTTTGATTTCCCGTGGAATGATTATTGCTTTCCGTGGGAGGGGTCCCTCGGAGTGTGCAGAACGCATTACCGAGGTGATTCTCTCTGGCATGGAGGCATACATTCCATATTCTTTCCCTTCTACTAAACCTAACAAACCTTGGTTTAACTCTGCTTGTTCTCGTGCTATCCGCCGCAGGGATGCTGCCTTCAGGGATTACCGTCGTCTTCAAACTCCAGAAACTCACGCTACTTATATTTCATCCCGGAATCGTGCAAAATCTATCCTTCGTAACACTAAAAACTCCTTTCTCCGTAAAAAATGCAATAATCTTTCTGGTTCCTCTTCTTCACGTTCTTTCTGGCATTTTGCAAAAAATGTCAACTCTAACTTTGCTTCTTCCTCTTTTTCTTTAATATCTTCCGACGGCACAACTGCTGTTTTACCTTCTTCTAAAGCTGAACTCTTTGCTCAAACTTTTGCCTCTAATTCAACCTTAGACGATTCCGGAGCTATTCCTCCTCCTTCAACCCCCTCTAACTCAATTATGCCTAAAATTAGAATTTCTTCTAAAAGATGTCATTTCTGCTCTCTCTGAGCTTAATACTAAGAAGGCGTACGGTCCTGATGGTATTCCTCCTGTGGTTCTCAAAACTTGTGCTTCCGAGCTTGCACCCTGCCTTGGTAAACTATTTCGTCTTTGTCTCTCTACTTCAACCTTCCCTTCTTGCTGGAAACGTGCGCGCTCATTCAACCTGTGCCGAAGAAGGGGGACCCCTCTCAACCCTCCAACTACCGTCCTATTTCTTTGACCTCCGTTCTCTCTAAAGTTTTCGAATCTATCCTTAACAGGAAGATTTGGAAAGCATCTCAATTCTTCTAATCTTATCTCTGATCGCCAGTATGGCTTTCGTAAGAAACGCTCTACAGGTGATCTTCTTTCCCTTCTCTCTGACTCTTGGTCCTCCGCTATTCGGCATTTCGGTGAATCTTTTGCTGTCGCGCTGGACATATCGAAAGCCTTCGATAGAGTCTGGCACAAAGCTTTGATTTCTAAACTTCCCTCTTTCGGTATCTATCCTTCTCTCTGTGATCTTCTCGCTAATTTCCTTTCCGGTCGTTCTATAGCAGCTGTTGTAGACGGCCACCGTTCATCCTTTAAATCTATTAATAGTGGTGTTCCTCAGGGTTCTGTACTATCACCAACACTTTTTCTACTCTTCATTAATGACCTTCTCTCCATCACCTCATCTCCTATCCACTCCTATGCTGATGACTCCACCCTTCATTATTCCTTCCATTTTGAAAAACGTCCCACCCAACAGCAGTTGATAGACTCGAGAAGGGTAGCCTTGGAACAACTAACCTCTGATCTTTCTCGTATTTCAAATTGGGGCAGAGAAAACATGGTTGTTTTCAATGCCTCAAAAACTCAGTTCCTCCATCTCTCCACTCGACACAATCTTCCACACAACTATGATATCTTCTTCGAAAACACACAACTCAAGCCTTCATCTGTCCTTAATATTCTTGGTGTTTCTTTTTCTCGTGATCTTTCTTGGAAAGATCACATTACTTCTCTTTCTAAACAAGCTTCTAAGAGGTTGGGTGTTCTGAGGCGCCTTCAGAATTACTTCACGCCACCCCAGTTGCTTGCTCTGTATAGGGGTGTTGTTCGTCCCTGTATGGAGTATGCTTCGCACATCTGGGGTGGTTCCACACATACAGCTCTCTTAGAGAAGGTGGAGTCAAGGGCATTTCGTCTCATCAACTCTCCTGCTCTTACTAACTCTCTTCAATCTCTTTCTGCCCGTCGAAATTGTTGCGTCACTCTCTCTTTACTATCGCTATTACAACGGACACTGCTCTTCTGAACTCTCTCGTCGCATACCTCCTCCATTGAGAAGAGCTCGTGCGACACGCCTTTCTACACAGTCTCATCCTTTCTCTGTCCAACTCTCCGACCCCAGACTTAACCGCTATGCTCAGTCTTACATATACTCTACTGGTAAAGTCTGGAACACACTCCCTTCATCTGTTTTCCCAACTTCCTTTGACTTGCATACTTTCAAACGCCGTGTGTCTGGACACGTCGGCCACCATCGACCATGATTATAGACCTTTCCCAACTCCGGTGGAATTTGGTAGGCCTCCTGGCCTTTGCCCACCGGAGGATAAAAAAAAAAAAAAAAAAAAAAAATATATATATATATATATATAAAATTACAGCTTCTCTGTTTGGGGAATCATTTTTATCAGGAACAGAAGAACCAGAGCTCTATGGAACATTTTATTAAGTAAACATTTGAAGAACAAACTACTTTATCTTCAGGATCTAATAAGACAATGTTATTAATATAAAATTACTTTTAAAATCAGACAGAATAAGATGAATAATAAAAAAAGAATGTAAAATATATAAAAAAAAATTTATATAAAATACAATTTTTAAAACACTGTTAAAAAATGAGCACTAATTGTGGAAATAAATTATTTGAAATATAAAAAGAATATCTTACCTAAAATACAGTCAGATATGTTATGGATTATAAAGTTACATTATTAAAGTTCCTATTGCACTACTGTCAGTGTTTAATGATGGTTTGAGAATGGTTACATAAAATAATTCTAAAATACGTAAATCTAATAAGTGGTAAGTTTGTGCTATTATTTTGAAACTGGATGGGTTTAACTGGTGTTGATGTCTTAAGGTGTGTACTCTGATATTAGAATTGGAAAGATTAGTTAAATTTTTTTCAGTATGTGGTGATACTCCCTTATACTCACTAGTGCACAAGTGGACTTGGCACATAATGCTACCAACATAGATAGCCAATATATATATATATATATATATATATATATATCGAGCATCCAGGGTTGCCTAAAATTTGTAGAATTCAAAAGTACTGCAATTTTAGGTTAAGAAAATTAGATAACTGTATAATTTTAATTGAGATTTATTTGATTATAAGGATGGAGTAGAATAACCAACATTCACTTAAATTAATGATTATATAGACTCAGAATTATACTCTACTTTTGTATCAAACTTAAAGCCCAATTTCTCGCAGAGCTTTTTCAAATACTCAACATAGGAAAATAGAGACAGTTAGAAGCCACAAGGGCCTATTGAGACTGTCCCAGTCCAAACAAATAATAATAATAACAATAACAATACGAATACATGCACAAAAGACTAGGTCTATCCTTTCCCTAGTTATCAGTTCATTCATGCAAAGATAAAAGCAAAACCAAGCCCAACTACACATGCAACATTCAATGAACCATCACCCACTACAAAAAACTGCCATTAGGCTTAGTCATAGGTTGATCTGTTGATCTAAAAATTCATATATACCCGCCACTTTGGCTTAGTCAAGTTATATTATATAATACCTAAACCATCCATAAATCTATCTAGCCCCCTTTTAAATTTGACAAGAGAATCACAGTCAACAATCTCTTCTGGGAAGTCATTCCAAAATTTAACAACTCTATTACTGAAAGAGTATTTTCTTAGATCGAGATGGCATGGCTTCTTTTTAATTTTCTTATCATGTCCTCTAGTTACTCTTCCACGGTCCAATATAAAGTATTTTTCAATCTCTGTATTACTGTCAGATGCAAATATTTTGTAAACTTGTATATCATATCCCCTCTGAGAAATCTCCTTTCAACTGAGAACATTCCTAACTCCTTCAATCTCTCTTCATAGCTCTTATTTTCAAAGCCAGAAATCATCCTTGTTGCTCGACGTTGTACTCTCTCTCCAGCATATCTATGTCTTTTCTTAAATGAGGAGCCCAAACCTGTGCACAATACTCTAATGCTGGCCTAACATAGCTATTATATAGCTTGCTTATAACCTCTTTGCTCTTGTAAACTACATTGCGATTAATTATACCTAATTTAATTCAGGTCAATATGTTCTAGTAAAGATTTAATTTCATTTAACTCAATTTCAAATGCTGCACACCTATTCATTACATGTATACTAGAGCTATTAATTTCTAAACTGCTATCCAACTTTTTCTCAGTAAACACTGATGCAAAATAAGCATTGAAAATGTTAACCAATTCCTTATCTGAACTTACTAAATTTCCATCATCAATTTTAATTGGGCCAATTTTCTTATCCTTGCTTTTAAATTTATAAAAGCTAAAAAACTTTTTCAAGTCTTTATTACTGTTCCTTGCCAAATTAATTTCTGCCATTCTCTTTGCTCTTCTTATTGATTGGTTAAGTTCATTCCTAATTCTCTTATAATGTTCCAAATCTTCACCCCTGCTCCTGCCTTTGAATATTTTAAAACATCTACGCTTTTCACTGATTTTCTCTTTTATCTCTCTACTCCACCAATTAGGTTTTCTATTTGCCACCCTAATGGATTTATCTTTAAAACACACAGACTGAATGGTAGCCAATATTTGCTTGAAGTATTCCCACATGATAAGACACTGAACAATTATTGGAATAAATGCCACTTAATTCAAATAGAAAGAATTACCATGTTTTATAATTACTACTTAATCTTACTTGGTCTCATTATAGTTACAGAAGAAAATAATTTCACCCATAGGCCTAAGCTAGGCCATATACTCTTTCCGCCACTTCAATTTTCAACCAAATCTTAATATATAGTTTAATCTTAACATCGTATTAAATACAAATAAATCTTACTTATAATCCATTTAAACTCAATTTTCGTAAACAAAACTATCTCGCCTGAATACAAATAGTTTGTTTTCTTTTTAGTTATTAGAACGGTGTCTGCAATCAATATTATAATAGGCTTGGATTTACTTGGAAAAATATGATCATATGGCATCAAAAGCCTATAATCTACATCCCAAAGATTTAACTTTTCATTTATACTTTACCTTCCTGCTTTCTTCTAGGGCCCTGCCGTTAACGTATCTTGTACAATTTTTCAGCTAACGTGCTCTTTATCTGCAAGAACATCAGTACACACCATAAATTTTTATTTTCCCATATCCCTTGCCATTATTATTACTTCATGGGTTTTCGCTTCTGAGAGCGAATTGAAAAAATTACCAAAAATAATTTTCTCACTTGTTCAATAATTCACCTATGGATTCCACCACAGGGTCCACTTACCACTGGCACGTTCAGCCGGCTTCACAAATTGGCTCTTCCCTACAAATCACCAAAGTTAAAATATAGTTAGTCAAAACAATAATAAAGATTTGGCAAATTGACAGTGGTGGTGCTCAATGTTAACAGAGAAGTTAATATCATTAACCATAATAGCTAAACCAAATTTTTAACTTTGTTAAAGTAAATTCGCTAATTATTTAGTCAGTTAACATAATTAACGTTAACTTAGTTAACTTTTTTTGATTTTTTTCTTTAAATAAGATGTTTACATACTGTTTTTTATTCAAAATTAAACAATTAATTGAATAAATAGTTAATTAAATATTTTGGCTATATAAATATTTTTTTCATTATCCCTTTGACGGGGTTGACGGCCTCTGGTGATGAGGTTGGTTATCATAAAGAATTTTCCACCAGATTGATTTGGTACATGATTTCGTGTTTTCATGCATATTACTCCACAATTATGAGAGTAACAAACACCACAAAATCGAATAAGAATGCTTCTTTCTGTGGCTTATATATATATATATATATATATATATATATATATATATATATATATTTTTTTTTTTTTTTTTTTTTTTTTTTTTTTTTTTTTTTTTTTTTTTTTTTTTTTTTTTTTTTTTTTTTTTTTTTTTTTTTTTTTTTTTTTTTTTTTTTATATATATATATATATAGGGTGCTTCGGAATTGCAAGGCAATATTTAAGGTATGGGTTCTCTATCACAATAAAAACAATAAAGGTCAAATAAATATATGTTTAAAATTAGTTTATATCCGAGATATCAGATGTTAAAGACGTATCTCTCTGAACATTAGCATTTGCTCATTTGTTGAAAAGGGTAGTACATTTTTGTCATTCCGTTGTTGTGGGGTCGGGGTGACCCCTTTTCGTTGTTTGTAAAATGAGTAGAGGTTACGAGACAGTCACAACCAAAACCAGACTCCACACCAAGGATGATTGAAAGTGAAGGCGATATTCGGAATTTATTAACACAAATAAAATTCTAATCACTCCAGAGTAGGTACAGACAATTGAGGATTATCAGGAAAAAGACTAAGACCCAATCTAGGGTAACGTGATTTGCAAAAGAGATATAAGTGGAACCTTCCTTTTTCTCTAGAAACGATCTTGAACACTCACAGGGCAAGCAGAAACGTATTTTGAAGCCGGTGGCTATGTTAGGACACTGATAGAAAACGAAAGTTTGTCGTTGTGATGAAAAAAACTTGAGTTCACGATAATGAGAACTAGGAACCAACAAAAGATGCTTGCGCTACGAGCGACGACGAGAACGAAAAAGGACACGCTTTTTTAAATTTTAAAACGTTTCACTCTCGCTACCCATCTAGTGATTTTTCGAGTGAAGGATGATTTTACAATGACGTAGTATAGGGGCCGCTTTTGACAGAAAAATCAGGCAACCTAAGCCAGAACGGGATTTTGATTTGCAATGCAAATCACTCCGCTCAAATTGACCTCACGCTCTTTCCTGATACCATTTTGGGGGGTTCAACCCATTGAAATTGGACTCAAGTCTGGGGAAGGGGCCCACGCGGGGCTCCGTGAACCCTCCAAAAATGGTATCAGGAAGTTGCCTGAGTTTGCAAAATCGCTGCGTTCGCCTCACTTTCTTTTCTGACCATTTTCTTTGCGGTTCAATCCTCCTGGAATTGATTCGAACTTGGGGGTTTGGGGGTCCGTGGGACTGCGTGGCTCCGTGAACCGACAAAAAAATGTCAGGAAGGTCCCTGAGAATGCAGGAATGCACGCAAATGCAGAAAGACCGTTAGGGACAGGTTGCCTGATTTTTCTGTCAAAAGCGGACCCCTTACTACTGACGTCACTGCTGGTAGCGCCTACACCGTATTAGACTCTGTGGGTGTAGGTTACTCATCAGATTGTCTCGTTCTGTGCCTATACGAGTGAGTGAATTGTGTGTGTCGGTTCAAGTGGATTATCATGGGTGACACCACGAATGTGTTCACATTTGCAGAACAAACAGACATGCTTTTAACGTATGGCGAGGTACATCAAAATGGTCTTGCAGCCGTTCGAAGATATCGTGAAAAATATCCCAACCGAAGAATACCAAATCGTAAAACGTTTGAGGCCATTGAAAGACGCCTCAGGGAAAATGGGACGTTAAACCCTCTACGAGTAAACGCCGGTCAACAAAGAATTAGACGAACCGCTAACGTTGAAGAAGAAATACTCGATGCTGTTCAGTTATCTCCTAGTACTAGCACCAGAAGATTGTCTCTTCGTTTCGATGTGTCCTCTACCAGCATATGGCGAACATTGCGCGAACAACAACTGTACCCATATCACGTTACCCCTGTGCAAGAACTGCTACCACATGATTATAACAAGCGCAGACATTTCTCCCAGTGGTTAATTCGAAAATGCACACGAGATCCTAACTTCCTGAGCCGCATGCTCGTTACCGATGAATCCTGCTTTACGAGAAATGGGATTACTAATTATCGAAACACCCATACCTGGGATGATGAAAACCCTCATACGACTGCTACTACTACACATTACCAACATACCTTTTCATTAAATGTCTGGTGTGGTCTTCTAGGCGACAATTTAGTCGGCCCCTTCTTTTTGCCACCTAGGCTTTCAGGAGTTTCTTACCTGCAGTTTTTGCAGGATAATCTCCCTGAGCTTCTACAAGATATTCCGATTGCCAATAGGCAGGGGATGTGGTTTATGCATGACGGTGCACCGGCGCACTATTCGCATATTGTCACAGATTATTTAAACACAACGTATGGTCACCGATGGGTAGGGCGCAACGGTCCTGTTAAATGGCCACCACGATCCCCTGATTTAACGCCATTGGATTACTTTCTGTTGGGCTGGATGAAGTCTATGGTTTATTCTACGTCTGTGGAAACGCAAGAAGAGCTACAAAATCGGATCGAGGTTGCCAGCAGCAACTATCAGGCTTCGTCCTGATGCTATACGAGGTGCCAGAGAAGCATGGATACGTCGTGCAGAATGCTGCATTCAAGAAGATGGAGGCCACTTTGAACAGTTACTGTAAATGATGTCCTGCGAAATACATAACTGTATGACCCAATATCACGTTAATAAAGTATTTTGTGCCATATGTTTATATGACCTTTATTGTTTCTAATATTGTAGGAAACCCATACCTAAAATATTGCCGTGCAATTCCGAAACACCCTATATATATATATATATATATATATATATATATATATATATATATATATATATATATATATATATATATATATATATATATATATATATATCCTCTGGTGGCCAAAGGACAGAGGCTTACTAATTTCCACCAGAGTTAATACCGGAACCTAATCCGAAAAAGGCCCTTGAAAGGAAATGGGGGAAACATAAAGGGAGTGTGCTCCGGACTTTACCAGTAGAGTACATGTAAGGTTGTGCATAGCGGTTAAGTCTGGAGTTTAAGAGTTGAACATTGAAATAATGAGACTGTGTAGAAAGGCATGTCGCACGAGCCCTTCTCAATGGAGGAGGTATGTGACGGGAGAGTTCAGAAGAACAGTGTCCATTGTAATAGCGATAATATAGGGAAACTGACGCAACAGTTCGATGGGAAGAAAGAGATTGATGAGAATTTGTGAGAGAGAGAGTTGATGAGACGAGAAGCTCTAGACTCCACCTTATCAAGGAGAGTTGAATGAGTGGAACCACCCCAGATGCATGAGGCGTACTCTATATAGGGGCGAACAATAACCCTATAAAGAGAAAACAACTGGGGTGGAGTAATAAATCACGAAGGCATCTCATAACACCCAAACTCTTAGAAGCTTGTTTAGAAAGAGGCAATGCGATTCCCCCAAGAAAGATCACGAGAGAAAGAAACACCGAGAAGTTTAAGGACAGATGAAGGCTTGAGTTGTGTATTTTCGAAAATGTTCTATTTGTGTGTAAGGTTGTGTCGAGTAGAGCAATGGAGGAACTGAGTTTTTGCGACATTCAAAACGTTCATGTTTTCTTTAACCAATTTGAAAAACAAGAAAGATTAAGGGTCAGTTAATCCAAGGCCACCATTCTATCGTTAATAAACTGTAGATGGGAGGGGCTTTTTTCGAAAGGAGTAATGAAGGGTGGAGTCATCAGCACGTGAGTGGATAGGTGATGAAATAATAGAGATAAGGTTATTAATGAAAAGTAGAAAAAGTGTTGAGGATAGGACAGAAACCATCCTCAGAAACATCACTTTTAATGAATTTAAAGGATGAACGTTGGTCATCTACAACAGCAGCTATAGAGCGATTGGATGGAAAATCAGAGAGAAAACTAAAGAGAGGAGGATAGATTCCGAAAGATTGAAGTTTAGAAATCAAAGCTTTGTACCAGACACTATCGAGGTCTTTTAATATGTGCAGTGCGACAGCAAAAGATTCACCGAAATGCGGAAGACCAAGAGTCAGGGAAAAGGAAAGAAAGTCACCAGCAGCTTTTCTCACGAAAGCCATACTGGCGATCAGAGATAAGATTAGAAGAATTGAGATGTTTCCAAATCTTCCTGTTAAGGATAGATTCGAAAACGTTAGAGAGAACGGAAGTTGAAGAAATGGAACGGAAATTCGAGGATTGAGAGGGTTCCCACCTTCTTCAACACAGGGTGAATGAGCTCACATTTCTAGCAAGAAGGGAAAATTGAAGTAGAAGGACAAAGACGAAGTAGTTTACTAGGCTGGGTGCAAGCTCGGAATAAGAAGTTTTGAGAACCACAAGAAGGATACCATCAGAACCGCACTCCTTCTTTGTGCTAAGCTCAGAGAGAGAGAGCATAAATGACATCTTTAGATGAAATTACAATTTTAGGCATAAATGAGTTGGAAGGAATTGAAGAAGGAGAAATAGCTCCGGAATCGACTATGGTTGATTTAAAGGCAAAAGTTTGGGCGAAGAATTCAGATGAAGGCAAAATAGTAGTTGTGCCTTCTGAAGATACCAGAGGAGGTAAAGATTAAGAAGCAAAGTTAGAGTTGACATTTTTTTTGCAAAATGACAGAAAGGACTTGATGAAGAAGAATAACCAGAAAGATTGTTGCATTTTTCTTCGGAGAAAAGATTTTTTAGTGTTACGAAGGATAGATTTTGCACGATTTGCGTGAGCTTCTGGAGTTTGAAGACGATGGTAATCCTTGAAGGCAACATTTCTGCGGCGGATAGCGCGAGAACAAGCAGAGTTAAACCAAGGTTTGTTAGGTTTAAAAGAACGGAAAGAATATAGAATGTATACCTCCATCCCAGAGAAAATCACCTCTGTAAAGCGCTCTGCACACGTTTTTTTTTTTTTTTTTTAATTAATATATTAGTAAGGACATTATATTACAAATTATGTTAAGAAGCCAAATATGTGGCAAATTATCTTTTATTAAAGAAATAAGTTTAAGTAAAATGCTAAAAGTTAAATGTAATGTTAACTATTTTGTAAAAATAAAAATTAAATATATATATTGCCATTAAAATGTTTATTAAAAACATACCTTTCAAAGATTTTTTTTTCAAATGAAATATAATAATATATTTTTTAGAAAAATATAATATAAATATTTCGAAGTTCTAAACAGTGTAAGTTAGTTAATAAAAGAGACAAACGTTTAGAAAATGAATGAAGTATAGAAAATACAAAGTGTTTACGCCCTAATAATATTGAATGTTGGCATCACTCAAAATTGAATGGATAATTTATTAGTTTTCAGAGAATCAATATTGATAATTTATCTAATATTTTAAGTAGATTTGCGAAGTTTTGGTAATCTTAGGTTTCATAAGGATAGAATCCCAAGTATAAGTGTTTGTATTGTTGATGCATTTGTATCTTAAGCTGCTAGTGTAAGTTGCTTTATAAAGAACCATATGCTAAGAAAATAAATGAAGTGTGGAAAATACAAAGTTTTTACTAACTTGTTATATTGAATGTAGGTTCCACTCGAAAGTAAATGTATAAATTATTAGTTTGTATAGCTTAGATATTGATAATGTACTAAATATGTTAACTAGATTTGTGAAATTTGAATATTCTTTTGCGTGAAATGGATAGAAGAAACCTTAGCATTGATTAACGATATATATATATATATATATATATATATATATATATATATATATATATATATATATATATATATATATATATATATATATATATATATATATATATATATATATATATATATATATATATATATATTCTAAAGAAAAAGTATGTTCAATAAATGAATGGAAATAGAAATGATGGATGAGTTATGACGAGTGCTGGTGAGAAGGTCATTGACATCAAAACTAGTCATATCACAATTTGAGAGGAACACAAGCACACAAACTTAATATCTCCCTCCACCCTATTCTCTCATTTATTAACACCCCACCCCCTCTTACAACCTTTGTAAATTTTTAATCCCCTACCTCGCCCCCCTAACCAAAAAATCGTACACTCTCCCAGACTCTTTCACCTTTGCTAAATACATTCAATCAATTCACCTCTCAGATTGTTATATGACTAGTTTTGATGTCAATGACCTCTTCACTAAAATTCCTATTGCAGAAACTTCCTACAATATCCTTAACTCCAATATACATAACCATTTAAATATACCCCTCCAATTATTTAAACAACTTATATCTCTCTTCGTTAACGATACTATATTCACATTCAACAACAATTATTACCAACAAATAGATGGTATGCCTATGGGCTCACCCCTTGGTCTTACTTTCGCCAATATTTTCCTCTGTAATCACGAATCCTTATGGCTTAACCACTGCTCCCAATCCTTCCGACCCCTAATCTATGAACGCTACAACGACGATTGTTTTTTAATATTTAATAATAAAGAGCAATCGGACCTCTTTTTTCATTATATTAATCATAAACACACAAATATTAAATTCTCCCGTAAAGGTTCAAAATGTTGAGTTCATCACCAAGGTAATAAGAGATACGAGTTGAGGGTTGCTTTATCTGCTTATGAAATATTTTGGATTCAGAAATGGAAGGTAAGTTCACCGACTGTATACTGAGAAATAAAAGAAAGTCATTGGAGAGGGTGAACATAATAATAACTTAAAATGAGAATTTCAATGAAAACAAGAAGAAAGAATGTGATCTATTTTGGAGTTTGGATATAATTTAAGACAGTAACTAGAATTAGGGAATAAATTAACAAAACTCATGAATTAAGTCATAGAATGGAAAGAGAGCCTAAGCTACAAACAAGTTGGAGAATTTGGATGATTTAAAATTTGTAACACGAGAAGAAACATCATTGCACACGTATGCACAACAGCCGCCTTTGACTGAAAATTCAGATTTAGAGATAGGAAGAGGGATGGAAGAAAGGGTTGCAGTTGGACCACATTCAGCTACCGTAAAACTAAGAAGGTGGTGTTCCGTAAGACAGAAATTGAAATAAATTCATCAAATATTTCAGAACTTAAAAAAAAGACTTCTCTCCAGAAGTCTTCTCGTCATCTACGACATCACAGACGGAAGAAAATTACCTTTCAAGTGATGATAAGGTGAGGGGTAGATCATTGGCATTTTTTTTGGACATCGTTTTTCTAAGGATACTGAGTTTTATATATATATATATATATATATATTATATATATATATATATATATATATATATATATATATATATATATATATATTATATATATATATATATATATATATATATAATATATATAAGAAGAAAGCCAGCTGTTAACTAATAATCTCCGGCATCCGTGATAGGCCTGGCCAAGCCAGCGGCATCCACCGTGGGCCCAAGAAACCCAAGGATCTTCCTCGGAAGATCCTACTGACAGGACGAAAGTCCTACCTGGGGTATGGTGAAAAAAAAAAAAAAAAAAAAATAAAAAAAAAAAAAAAAAAAAAAATATATAATATATATATATATATATATATATATATATATATATATATATATATATATATATATATAATATATATATATATATATATATATATATATATATATATATATATATATATATATATATATATATATATATATATATTAACTCACTATTCTTTCAAGGTGTAATTCATTTACTGATCTTTATTTTACTTTTTTTAGTATGATTCGAAAAGGTGAGGAAAATTCGTTGCACATTTTTTCCGTCGAATCAAAGTTGGTGTTCAGTTCTTCTTCATAAGACAATAAATATAAAAATATTTTTTAAGATTTCTTATATTTTTAATGTCGATTTAAAAAAATAAAAGTATTTATTGTTTTATGTCTTTTGTTTTTAATTAATTGCAACAAAGTTGTCAGCCATCACTCTTTTCTTAGTTTTCTTCTGTTGATTTTGGCAGAGAGATTGTTTTCAGAGAAAAGAACTCAAATCTTTTGTAAAATGAGCGACCCTGCCAAGAATCAAATTAATCACGCAGTAAACAAAAGAACCCTTATATATATATATATATATATATATATATATATATATATATATATATATATATATATATATATATATATATATATATATATATATATATATATATATATATATATATATATATATATTCAATTTTCAGAGATATTGGTTTAAAATATCAAAGCTTGAAAGATTTACACCAAGGTTTGAAAATTACTAAAGTGCCTATAATTAATCCTACAAATGTGTATAATAAGCCTAAAATATGATAAAATACCACAACGACATGTTCATAGCATGACCGATACAATTGAGGATGAAATGAGCAAAATGGTTTAAATAGTAGTGGATCAGCTATTCTAAAACGAGGAGTTTACGAGAGTAGTGTCCATTGTATTTGTCAGGAAGGAACTTAATTAGTTTTCTTTGCATTACCTCTTATTCATCACAAGGAAGATACTTTTACGCATACCATTGTCATTAAAATTCTGAAGAACGTAATGCGTGTATTTCATTCAGGAATCGAGCAACTATTTTTGACCTTCACATCAAAAAGTTTAAATTGATGGTGATTGTAAAGTGTATAGAAAATTTAATATTTCGTATAAATTCTTTTCTCTTTCTTTGATAAAAATGCAAACACTAACTGTACTTCTTCATTTCCTCCTTTTGTTCCTTTTCGGGACTTTAAAAATGTCTACCCTTCAGCAAAGCAGAGTACTTCGTACAATTTTTTTTACTTTAAATCTTCTTTTAAAAGATTTCGAGCATTTTCTTTACTATCTATATTTCTTTCTAATTTATTATTGCCTACTCTTTTAATGGATTTGGAGCATAATTTTTGTTTCCTTTTACAAAGGGAAGCAAAGAATCTTTTTACTAAAAAAAAGATTTATCATACTAACGACTTATCATAGTTTACAGAACTTTTGATTCTGAGCTTCCATTCTTCCGAGTTGAATGTTTTTTCTCTTTTCCCTCAAATTCAAACTTTTCCACACGTTGAAAACAAGCGCTCAATAATCCTGTGGTGAAAAATGAACCCTTTAGAGCTTAATAACTGGCTTCAAATCTTTCTATAGTTTTTCCAATTTAAACAAAAGGGTGGTTTGGAAGCATTCCAATTCTTCTAATCTTATCTCTGGTTCATAATTTTTCTCTCACTAAATAAACTTTTTTAAAAAATTAGAGTGTTTGAGACACCATTTCAGAATTCATTCATTTCCACCAATAGATAGCTAGCTATCAATAACTGCAAGTTACTGACAGTTGGGTGAGATAAGATTAAGGCTGCCACTTGAAATGTTTATAACTTAAATAGGTAGAGACTCAAAATTCATAGTTAATAAAATAAATTTCAAAACATTGCCAGTAATTCAAAAACTACAGTTAAACTGAAATTTTAAGATTTCAGTTCTCCATAATATTTTGAGAGTTGAAACGTGTTACTTTGCGACATTTCACAAACAAAAGTCTTTTAGAAAAGTTTTTCATTCTCTAGGGTATTTTTAATCATCGAGCTCTTGTCCACCATCGCTCATTTCTTCCAATTCTAAATTCACACACACACGCATATATATATATATATATATATATATATATATATATATATATATATATATATATATATATATATATATATATATATATATATATATATATTAGGGGGGCCCTTTTGAAAGGTGCCAGTCCCAAGTAAGGGGAAGGGGGGAGGAAAAGTGAGGGGAAAGAGTGACAAGTGAGGGGAAAACATGGTTTTTATAAGTTGTTTTTGGGGCGGAGCACCCTTGAGGGGAGATGGGGAAGGAGCCTCCACAGAAGAGGAAAGGGGCGGAGCCCCCCTTTCATGGTCTTTCGTGAGATATTTTAATCCGATTAATCGGATAATCGGTCGATTAATCAGATAATCCGATAATTAATCCGGATAATCCTTTAATTCCCTCCCCTTTTGACACTTAACCCTTTAATCCCATCCCCTTTTTCTCTTTGTACATGCCGCCAGGCACGTGACAAGCTTTGTTCGCTAGTGCCAGGGCCTAACCTATGCTCTTTCCTGAGTGCCATTTCTAGCATTTGGCACTCATGCTAGACCATGCCTCCTTGCCCTGAGGGGAATGCCAGTTGGCACTAAGGGTAGTGTCAGTTCCATTTGGCATCAAGAGGAGTGCCAGTGCCCTTTGGCACTGAGGTTAAGGCATCATCCAGCAACATCTGGCAACATCCGGTGACATTCGTGGACCAATCAGGATGCAGGCACACTTGGTGATGACGTCATCCGCGCATGCGCACACACCGTATCCTGTGAAGTCATGGGCACGGGGCTATCTTGAGACTATGACGTCATCAGACCGCCATTTTATTTCTTCATCACTTGCTTATTCTTGATCACATGGTTTTTATTTCAGTAGATTTTTTCTCTTAACTACTTGATTTCTGTCCGACATTTTGATCACTTGGTTTCCGCTATCTTGAATTTGATTTTGAATTTTCCCGCCATTTCTTCTTGACGGCAGCATATTGAGTGAAAATCAAACTACCTCCAATGTTTACAGTAAAAACTTAAAACTTTTGTGAGACCAGAATTCAAAACTTCGACCTTCTGGTTTGTATTCCATGACGCTACCACTAAAACAACTTGATCATACCTTAGAATGAGCGAATTATTGTATTCACACGCCACGTTTTCGACTTTGAAATTGCTATTGCTATTATTATTTTTACTGATTGTATAATAATCATCTATTGTTACATAACAATTATAATTATTACGTATTTTAGTTTGTCTTGTAGTTGACTCGCAGATCATATCCGTGGGTTAAGCCCCTTCGCGGACGGTGCGGACGGCGTGGCAAGGCGTGCTTTTCGGCGGAATAACGCAACGTTGCTCGTGAACGCATACACAAACATTCATGACGTCATCATCACGTGACATTTTATTTTTACCACTTTCAAATACGCAAGTAAAAATATTATGACGTCATGACCATATTCTTGTGAAGTCATACTTTCTTCTTTATTCCATCTTGAATTTCTGTGCGCCATCTTGAATTTGGTATCTTCCATCTTGACCACGTGGTATCCGTCATTTTGACCATGTGGTTTTTATTTCCATAGATTTTCATCCGTGATCTTGATCACCATTTCTTGGTCACGGGGTTTCTATATGGGCACATGTGTACACACACACCTTACCTTGTGACGTCATGCTAGCTTTTTCTAACACTTTCTAACTTCTTCTTACACTTTCTAGTACGTGGAATCCATGCTAGGTCATGTAACTCACTCAGTAAGAGGAGAGTTCGTATCAGCGAAGCTGGCACTGAAGGTAAGACAACATACAATGCCTCACTGGCTACAACCAGATAAAGCGGTGAGCCAATCATGATGTAGGAGCACTCGGTGAAGATGTCACCTACGCATGCGCAAACACACACACACACACTCACACACACACCATATACTGTGACGTCATAGCATGGGCAATCATGAGACTTTAACTACAATTTTTTTCCTTATGGTTTTTATCATCAATATCACGTGACTTTGAATCCTCAAATGGATGCGTGGAATAACACAATGAGGCGCGCGAACGTATGCATTGATATTCATGACGTCATCATCACGTGACATTTTTATTTTTAGAGGGAATAATTATGACTTTCAAGTGAGAATGTAAAAATATTATGACGTCATGACCATATTTTTTATGACGTCATACTTTTTCTTTATTTATTTGCATTCAAGTCCTGACTTGAAACTTTTTTTATTTAACTTAAACGAACATCTCTGTATTTTTATTTATTTTTAATTTTTATTTTCATTTATCTTTTTCTATTCTCTTTTTCTTTTTCTTTTCCCTTTTTTATTTTTGAATAAATTATTTTTATTTTTATTTTTATTTTTTATTTTTTTTTATTTTTTTTTTAATTTATTTTTTTCTTTTATTTTGTTTTTTATTTTTTCAATTTTTTTATGTCTAATATTTATTTCTATTTTTTTTTTATTTTTAAATAAATTATTTTTTATTTCTGTTTATTTTTTCTATTGTTATTTTTCATTTTTTCTATTTTTTCTTTTTTCTTTTTCTATTTTTAAATAAATTATTTTCTATTTTTATTTTTCATTTTTATTTTTCTTTATTGTTTTTATTTGTAATAGATTATTTTTTATTTCTATTTCTATTTTTTATTTCTTCTTTTATTTTGTTTTTATTTTTATTTTTATTTTTTTGAAATAAATTATTTTCTATTTTTATTTTTTTTTTGTTTTCTATTTTTTTTCTATTTATTTTTTTTTACCACCTTCTTCTCACATAAACATATAAACACATACACAAGTACATACAAACCCACATAACTTCATCGAAGACATCACCATGCTACCCGCATTCATGAAATTGTCATGGTAACAATTTCCAACCGTTATCCTATTCGCAGGATTTTGAAATTTTTTCAACTTTGTCGCTCATGCACGTAGTAAAATACGTAATACGTATAAGGACTCTGTGATGACCAAATACACTCGCCCAATCACATTCGCATACACAGCAATTGTAACCAACTAAGACCAGTTTGTTTAAAATGTTAACATTATAATCACTGATATACTTGACATATCAAAGCAAAATTCATGTATATTACTTCTAACAAACATATCACACTCATTTAAAGCTATTAACCACCTCTCTAAATATATTTGTCCCACAAAATATCTCACTAACGCAAACTGAGTCTTTATTTACACTGTATTCATGCTCTCCCACTGCATTCATACACATATCATAGACACTGTATAGGTTTCTGCTCTAAGTTTCTCAGTATGCGTCATAAATCTAACCATTAAACTATCTTTTATCACAAATGCATGAACAAAAACATGTTAGTATTTATCTGACATACAAATTACAGAACTTTACTCTCATTGTTCAACCAAAACTATTCAATATATAATTTGAATCTCCATGGTCACCTATATAGGATATAATTAATTGTTCCTTCATATACATTTCTAACCCTAAGTTCCACATCATTTACTGTAAAACTCAATAAACAATTCATCTTTTTAACAATTATGCATGATGAAAGACATCTCTCTGGCCCACATTTCATTCCCTATCCCTTGAATCTAAATCTTAATCTCCTTATATAACCTTACTTTTAATACTTCGACAAAACCAAACACATGTTATCCACTCTCCAACATACAATTTATAGGAAATTACATGCATTTCTTATCTAATTCTTTCAATGTATATCTTAATTCATCATAGTACGCTAATCGTTTTGTCAATAAAGCATAATCAAAAACATACAGCCGTCTCTTTAACTTATATTTTATTGTACTTACATATATTTTCACCCTAAGCCTCATCAATGTACAACTTAAATATCTGTATTTAACCTACCTTTAGTATTTATTGTATGAACAAAGTAATGCTAGTATCTATCTGGTACGCAAGTCATAGAACTTTTCATTCACTATTCACCTCAATACTATTCAACATTTAAATTGATTCTCCAAGGTTAACTCAACTTTATCATTAAGACATGAACAAAGACATGGCATCTTCTATCTAGCATACAAATTGCACTACTTTATATTAATATTCAACATAAACTCATAACCATTTAACTTATTTCTTCATGTTCAACTTATTTTTTATTGCATAGTTATGGTCAAAGATATTCCGGCATCTCTATTAGCGCGCAATTTATAGAACTTGATATACAATTCATACCCTAATCCCTCCAAGATGTGATTTAAGTACTACATACTTCCTGACTTTAAACACTTTGACAAGCTCAAACAGATATCATTATCTCTCTAACATACAGTTTATAGAGGCTCACAAACATTTCTTATCTAAATCTTTCATCATATATCTTATTTCGCAATAACAAATTTGACTTTCTATCATTAAAACTTGATAAAAGATATGCCTATTTCCCTCTAACACAGCATCTATTGAACCTTTATATGCGCTTCTTCAACATATAACATATAACATTAGCTATTCATGCATTTTCAAGTTAACGTATTTCAAATACGAGGTAAATATTTCATATTAAACATGAAAAAAACAGTTATTTACATGTACGACTCTGTCACGATCTGTATTTTTACTATCGTTAGCTATTGTAAGCATTTTTAACATAAATCGATCATCGACAGTTATACAGTACAGTAATTTCAGGAAGTACTCCAATATAGAAAATAGGGTACATTAATCATGAGCACACAATACGCAGAAATTATATAATTATACTAATATACCAATAATTTCGATAGCAATTTATATGTTTTGGTATGAGAGTGTAGGTAAACACAAAGTTAGCAGTGTTTTGACATGTTTCACACAAAATAAGAAGCGTGTTTTAAAAGTAATATACAAAATTCAGCATTACGTCGCTATCTCATGTTTCCAGAAATGTACATTTTATATTTTAAAGCTAATATATTTTAATCTTACCACCCCTAACCCCAACAACCTGACAACCTAACAAATTTGACTTCGCTTGTCTTACCAATCGAAAGTAAATGAATATGTTATTAGGCAGCATGGCCTCGTTATTGAAATGCTGCATAAATGCTAACTAGATGTGAAAAATCGGGTATATACCTGTTAACTAGATTTGGGAAATTTGGGTATTCTTATGTATGACGCTGTTAGAAAGCAGTATAACTGTTTGTATTGTTCATGTAAAAGTATGCTCCATGAATGAAATGTATATATATATGAAGGCTGAGTTATGACAAGTGCTGGAGAGGATTTGGTCTTTATCATGAGGAGTCGGCTAAATATTCAGTGAAAGCCGGATAAAGGGCATTTAGCATATAATGAAATATGGAGCTTACCATCTTTCGATGGTAAGTATGTCAGCTCTTGATTTGGATCGTGTGTGATGAGGTCTAATATATAAGTTTATGCGAGTGAAAATTAATAATGATAATAAAATGAAGAAGCTATGACGAGTGTTGACATATTTATCGGTGGAGATAAGTAGAATATGCTGGGGAAATGGAATAAAGGATATTTAATATGTGCTGAATATGGAGTTTCCTATCTTTCGGTATTATGCATGTCGGATCTTGATATAGATCAGTCGTAATGAGCCTTAATAATGCAAATTTTTACGAACTAGCTATATTGAATATTGGTACCATTCAAAAGTAAATGAATAAGTTATTAGTTTGCTTAACTGCGATATTGATAACGTAGCATATATGTTCACTAGGATTGCTAAATTCGATAATTCCCATGTTTGATGTGGTACGAAACCTTAGTATAAATGTTTGTGTTGTTGAAATATTGGTAACTTAAGAAAGATAGTGTATAAAGAGCCATAAGAAAATAGCTGAAGTCTGAAAATTACAAGTTTTTACGAGATAGTTATATTGAATGCTGATATCCTTTGGAAGTAATTGAATAAGTTATTAGTTTTCTTACCCTCGATATTGGTAGATTTGGGTGTTCTTATGTTTGATGCTGCCCGAAACCTTAGTATGAATGCTTGTATTGTTGATATTTTAGCATCTAAAGCATGTTAGGGTATACGATATTGGTAGAATTGGGTATTAATATGTTTGATGCTGTCTGAAACCTATCAATCATATATTACATATATTATGTATAATAATGCTCGTATTGTTTATATATTGGCATCTAAAGCAGATTAATTATGAAGATCCATAAGAAAATAGAGTATGTGCGAAAATACAAAGTTTTTACGAGTTATTTAAATTGAATATTGGTACCATTTGAAAGTCAATGAATAAGTTATTAGTTTTAATACCCATGATATTGGTAGATTTGGGTGTTGATATGTTTGATGCTGTTAGAAATCTTAGTATGAGTTGTTGTATTATTCAAGTAAAAGTATGATCAATAAATGAAATGTATATATGAAGGATGCGTTGCGACGAGTGCTGGTGAGGATATGGTCTTTATCGTGAGAAATCCAGTGAAAACAGGATAAAGGGTATTTAGTTTATGAAGAAATATAGAGTTTAATATCTTTCGGGTTAAGTATGTCGGCTCTTGATTTGGGTAGAATGCAATGGGGCCTAATTTATAAGTCTATATGGTTGAAAATTAATAATAAAAATAATAATAATAATAATAATAATAATAATAATAATAATAATAATAATAATAATAATAATAATAATAATAATAATAAAATAAAGGAAAAGTTGTGACGTGTGTTGGTAAGATTTCGGTCTTTCTCATGAGAGATAGGCAGAATATGCTGGGAAAACGAAATAAAGGAGAATTAACATGTGTAGAATATGGAGTTTACTATTTTTCGGGTTTAAGCATGTCGGCTGTTGATATGGATCAGGTGTAATGAGCTCTAATATATGTCTATATGGTTAAAAATTGGTGGTAATAATAATAATAATAATAATAATAATAATAATAATAATAATAATAATAATAATAATAATAATAACTATATAATAATAATAATAATAATAATTATTATTATAATTATATATAATAATAATAATAATAATTATTATTATATATAATAATAATAATAATAATAATAATAATAATAATAATATAATAATAATAATAATAATAATTATAATTATAATAATAATAATAATAATAATAATAATAATAATAATAATAATAATAATAATAATAATAAGTCCTTAAAGATATGTATGATGCTAGGGCTATGGAATCTCGACCAGGACCTGTGTGCTCCATTCGTCGATGTCTAGAAAAAGGTCTAAGGGTATGATGGTATTTACCTGGAAAATTAAAAGGTGAACCGAGTAAATGGAACATACTGTATATGTAAATGATCATCTGGATTATGGTGATAAACGGTGTAAGCAATTGGCTTATTATGCTCCAATCAATCAACGTCAAGAAAAAGGCAAAAGCTGAATTTATTAGGATAGGCTTATATTTCCATCAATCAATGTCAAAAAAAGGCATAAAGGTCCAGATTTAATTACCTGGAAAGCGTAATTTATTAGGGTGGGTTTATATTTCCATCAATCAATGTCAAAAACGGTATAAAGGTTAGCAGATATTTACCTGGCCTATGTAGAAAGGGGTGCTGGGCTTAGCATTGTGTAATGCTTTATGATGACGCCCTCTGATGATTGGGTGAATCTGAATAAGGAACAGGGTTTAACCTTGTTTCGTGCTAATGTCCAATGCCAATTGGCTGAATATCATTAGTATGTAAATATGTTATATTATATTGTGATATTATATATATTACAGGTTATGCGATTACATTTGTTTTAAAAACAATTCAGTGCCCACATTATGTTCATATTACTTATTAACTATATAAAATACATAGTTTATATGAATGAAATATTTTCGAAGTGTTAATTTATAATCTTCATTTAATATTTAATGAAGTTTCTTTAAAATGCTTAGTGAAAAAGTTTTTCATCTTAAAAAATTCTTAATTATTTTAAAACTTAAACGCAAATAGATTTTATTAATATTTTTTTTAAATATTCATATCTAAATAAACTTATATTTTTGAAACGATCGACCATGTGTAAAAGTGGTCATGTTTGTTTGTCTTTTTATTTAGTTGTGTATAAAGTTTACCAGTTTATGTTTAAACGTCTTCAACTGCTGCTAGGATGCCTGATTCTGCAAATTAAATGAGCTTATGGGTGAATATTTTTCTTTGTTTGTGTTTGGGAGAAAGATGTTGCATTAGTGAATGTATTAGAGAATGTATATCTGTCATTTACTTATTTTGAGCTTGCGTGTGTGTATATATGAGTATGTGTGTGTGTTTGTTGTGTGTCTGCCTTTACAAGCTTCTATAGCTTACCTCATGATGCTAAGTAAGATATCTTAAGGGCTTAGGGTATGAGATACTACTAATGCTGCTATTACGTATAACATAATAATAATAATAATAATAATAATAATAATAATAATAAAAATAATAATAATAATAATAATAATAATAATAATAATAATAATAATTATGATTTTTGATATGTCTGTGTGAGTAAGTGTGTGCGTGTGTGTGTGTATGTGTGTGTATGTGTGTGTAGGTATTGTATATGTGTTTAACAATCTGTTATATGATAATAATAATAATAATAATAATAATAATAATAATAATAATAATAATAATAATAATAATAATAATAATAATAAACATTGCAAACTGGAAAAAATGTAAAATAATATTTAGTGAAACTTATTTAATTAGTTGAAAGACCTAAAAACAATTATATGGAAATATCCTATATATGTGTATGCGTGTGTGTTCTTAATAGCAATAAAGTGAGGGAGGGATATGGGAGGGGTAGGGTAGGGGGATGGGATACCCCTACGTCATATATATATATATATATATATATATATATATATATATATATATATATATATATATATATATATATATATATATATATATTTGAATTTTATTTTTATATATTTTTTTATATTTTTTATTTTAATTTTTTTTTTTATTTTTTATTTTTACTTTTATTTTTATTTATTTATTTTTTATTTTTCATTTTCTATTATTGTTATTATTTTTGTATTATTTTTTTTATATTATTTATTAAAAAATATGCTCACGTGGAACACCCTGTGAGCATTATTTTTTAACAAGCTCCCTCGGTTTGGCGGGTGCGAACCCTTGCAGAATGGCTAGGTGAATGGTTCCCTGTGAAGGGTGCTGGGCTATAGGATGTGGTGTGGTAATATACATGCCCCTGTGTTGATGAGAATATCCGAGGGATGGTGAGGCTCCTTATGTTGAAACGAGTTCTGAGTTTGCGGCTGTTAGGGAGGTGGGAGGTGATCCCCCTGAGGGATGCAACGTGTTTTAACACGAGTTCAATAATTATTATTTCATAACAATTTTATTAATTAATTTTTAATTGATTAATAACTATTATTTTTTTCACCCTACCCCCATATATATATATATATATATATATATATATATATATATATATATATATATATATATATATATATATATATATATATATATATATATATATATATATATATATATATATATATATATATATATATATATATATATATATATATATATATATATATATATATATATATATATATATATATATATATATATATATATATATATATATATATATATATATATATATATATATATATATATATATATATATATATATATATATATATATATATATATATATATATATATATATATATATATATATATATATATATATATATATATATATATATATATATATATATATATATATATATATATATATATATATTATATATATTTATATATTATATATATTATTTATTTATTTTATTTTTTTTATTTTTTTTTCGGGGTCAACGGGGCTCCGCCCTAGGGAAGGGGGACTAAATCCTGGGGTCCCGTATATATATATATATATATATATATATATATATATATATATATATATATATATATATATATATATATATATATTATTTATTTATTTAATTAATTAATTAGTTAATTAATTAATTAAATTTTTGTTGTATTTTTTGTATTTTTATTTTTTTTCATTTTTTTTAATTTTTTATTTATTTTTTATTTATTTTTTTATTTAGGGTCATGGAATCCCAACTTGGGGGTCCCTGGGGTCCCTCTGGGGCCTACCTGGGACTACACCCATGATTCGCAATATTCATCCCCTACTATTTCCATGTAATATGGAGTACGCTCTCTCTGTTGCGAGCACCTCTATTCATTTTCCTCTCCACTGATCGCAATATAACCTTTCGTCCCATCAGTGTTCTAGCTGGGCATTAACGCTTTTAGTTAATTGGTAATTGATGCAGGCATTCAAAAGTAACAGTTTTAGTTAAATGTTGGTATTTAGGGAGATGATCAAACATCTTAAGTTATGAAAGAGAGAGAGAGTTTTAAAAATAACCTATTTCTTTGCATGATACAAAATCCTAAAATTAGCATTCCGTATGCAGTGATATTTACAGAAAGAATGAGAATTTATAGCCTTTTGGACAACTAATTGACATGGTGCAATTAATCCAATGTCTGAAGGAATTCCCTTTATCTTCAGCAATCCTTGTGAAAAGGTGGCAAATTGCTTTCACTCTATGAAAGTGACCTCAAGATCTATGGACCTCTCTTTAATCGTAAATGACTGACAAATGAATAATTTTCCAGTTATAATTTTTATTAGTAAAAATCATTTCGAATTTTAACTTAGGAAAAATTCCTGATTTAGACTTTTCAACTTTTCATCTTATTTCATAACGCAATCCTTCCATAAAACTCTGTTTAACGTAAGGCATCTCATTAGATATAATTAAATTAGAGCATTAAATTTAAAGTTAGATCACATTGGGAGCCAATTTTCACAGGATTGATCATCAGTTTTAATCTTTTTATTCTGCAAATTTAAATAATTAACTTAATCTTTTTGATAGAGAATGGTAAGTTTCTTCCAATTAACCTCTCGTAAAATTAAGATAATCTGAAATTATTATTCTTGAAGAACGAAATATTTAATTAATATTTAGTAATATTTAATTAATAATGCACTTCAAAAATATTTTCCACCAAATTTCAATAAAAACCTATCACCAATTAAGCAGTATCTAAAGAGATCCTTTATTCAAAATTGTGAAATAAGACGCAAAATAGAAAGAGTTTTAAATATAAATTGAAAATAATGTTCGAGCAACTATTGTAAAATAGTCCTTAGAGTTTGCACATAAAAAAAACAAAGAGAAAACAAAAGATAGATTAAAGACTGTCACAAATATCTTCTACTAACTTTTTATAAGAACCTGAAATTCCTAAATACTTCTTTAAATATATATATATATATATATATATATATATATATATATATATATATATATATATATATATATATATATATATATATATATATATATATATATATATATATATATATATATATATATATATATATGAAGTTTTGCCTTCTACTAAAGAAATTTTTTTTCAAACTTTTGCCTCTAATTCAACATTAGACGATTCCAGAGCTATTCCTACTCCTTCACCCAATTTAATATATTTATGTCTTCTAAAGATGCCATTTCTATGTTCTCTGAGTTTATCACTAAGAAAGCATACGACCCTTATGGTATCCTTCTTACTGTTTTCAAAACTTGGGTTTCTGAGCTTGCACCCTACATTGGTAAATTTTCGTCTGTGTCTCTTTACTTTAACTTTCTCTTCTTGCTGGAAACGTGAACTCATTCACTCTGTTCCAAAAAAGAGGAGCTCTCTGAACTCTCCAATTATTATTGTCCCATTTCTTTAACCTCCATCTATCGAACCTATACTAAACAAGAGTATTTAGAAACATCTCAATTCTTCTAATCTTATCTGACTTTCGTAAAAAAAAATGCTTTACTGGAGATCTTTCCCTTCTCTCTGACTCTTGGTCCTCAGCTCTTTGGCATTTTGGTGAATTTCTCGTCTCTAGTGTACCCTCGTCTCATATTAGAGTGTCTATGTTCACATTGCCTCTTCACCACATTTACAATCCCCCAAATTTACAATCGCTTAATTATACATTACCTATTTAAAATGGTTAAAATGGAGAAACTTAAATCAGCCTCGGAGATGCTTAGAGTAGCGGCATTCAAAGAATACCCCTCGTCCAACCCTCACCCCTTCATGACTTGGGAGTTGGTGACCTCTGATTATGGAGATGGTGCCGCCAAAAACTCTCCTCCGTCTTGCCCCGGTGTCAAATCTTCTTTTTTCTATTAATTTCTTCAACATTTGCGGCCTTTTTTCTAATTTCTCCTATGTTGAACATCATCTCTCTTCTTCTAAACCTCATCTCTTGTTCCTAACCGAAACTCAGATGGGTGCATTGACAGCAAACATTATTCTGTTACCTCCTTCAGTCTCTATCCTCAATTTTCAGTCAAAGGCGCATATTGAGCATATTTCACTGATTTGGAGTCTTCTGAATTCTCTACTTTATGGCTTAAGCTCTCTTGCAATTCTATTGTTAAATTTATTTGTTTTGTCAATTTGTCTCCTAACTCTACTGACAATAAAAAAATCTTTAACTATTTAAACTTTAAAATTCTTTCTTTTTCTCATTATACTGCTGGTGAACTTACCTATGACTTTTCTATCCAGAACAACCTTGAGCAGTTGGAGAAACTCCCTACCCGTATCCTTGACCGTCATGATGATGAACCCAACATACTGTACTTGATTTTTTCTTAACCTTCACCTAATACTGTTTTAACTCTTTCTTCCTCTGAGTTCATCCTATTACCTTTTAATCTCCGTTTCTTGTTCTATCTCTTCAAGTATTCTGCAAGAATGGCCCCAGCCTTCGGCGAAGAGATGCTTCTGGCATTTCGCTGCCGTTAATTGGTCTGACTTGCGATTGTATTATTTTGATTTTAAAAGGAATGATTATTGCTTCTGTGGGAGGTGTTCCTCGGAGGGTGCTGAGCGCATTACCGATGTAATTCTCTTTTCATGGAGGCGAAGATTTCATATTTTTCCTTTCAACTAAGTTTAAAAAATCTTGGTTTAACTCAACTTGTTCTCGTGCTATCCGTCGCAGGAATGCTACCTTCAGGGATTACTGTTGTCTTCCTACTCCAGAAACTCATTCAACTTATATTTCATTTCGGAATCTTTTAAAATCTATTCTTCGTGACATCAAAAACTTTTTTCTCCTCCGCAAATGTAATAATCTTTCTGGTTCCTCTTCCTCTTTTCCTTTCTGGCATTTTTCAAAAAATGTCAACTCTAACTTTGCTTCTCCCTCTTTCCCTCCTCTAGTTTCTTCTGACTGCACAACTGCCGTTTTACCTTTTACTAAAGCTGAATTCTTCGCTTAAAGTTTTGCCTCTGATTCTACCTTAAACTATTCCGATCTATTCCTAATCTTTCAACCCCCTCAAACTCATTTATGCCAAATATAGTTTTTTATTCTAAAGAAGTCATTTCTGATGGTCGTTCTCCTTCGGTTCTCAAAACTTATGCTCCTAAGTTTGTACCCTACCATGCCTTGGCGAACTATTTAATCTCTGTCTTTCTACTTCAACTTACCCTTCTCGCTGGAAACGTGCGCTCATTCAGACTGTGTCAAAGAAGGGGGACCCACCTAAATCATCTAACTATCTTCCTATTTCTTTAACCTCCGTTCGTTCTTAAAATTTCGAATCTATCCTTAACAAGAAGATTTGGAAACGCCTTATTTCTTCTAATCAATTCACTGACCGTCAATGTGGTTTTCGTAAAGAGTGCTCTACTGGTGATCTTCTTTCCCATCTTTCTTAATCTTGGTACTCCTTTCTTCGGTGTTTCGGTGAATCTTACGCTGTGGCGCTTGACATATCGAAGCCTTCTATAGAGTCTGGCAAAAAGCTTTCATTTCCAAACTTCCCTCTTTCTGAATATATCCTTCACTCTAAATTTCATATCTGGTCTTTCTTTAGCAGTTGCTGTAGACGGCAACCGTTTTTCCTTTACATCTATAAATAGTGAAGCTCCTGGAGGATATATCCTATCCCCAACCCTTTTTCCATTTTTCCTTAATGGACTTGTCTCTATTACTTCATCACCTATCCACTTCTATGCTGATTACTCCAACCTTCATTACTCCTTAAACTTTGAAAGGAAGGTGGCCTTGGAGCAACTGACCCTGATCTTTCTCGTATTTCAAAGACATGTTCGTTTTCAATGCTTTAGAAACTCAATTCCTCCATCTTTCTACTCGACACAACCTTCCACACAACTATTACATCTTCTTCGAAAGCACTCAACCCAAACCTTCATCTGTCTTCAAAATTCTTAGTGTTTCTTTTTCTGGAATCTCTCCATTATTGAGTGAGAACCGCATTTCCGAATTCTTGTCAAATTTATATAACTTTTATAGATTTTGAGATACATATCCCTTTACTTTCTTCGATATAACTTTTCTTCCTTAACTGAACTTGTTCAAATTTTCAAAAACTCTAGAAGAAGGATATATACATTTACGATATCTATCTCTAAAAACACGCTGTGAGGTAAAATGCAAAAAAAAAAAAAAAAAAGTTTGAAAATTTTGATTTTTTTGTTTTATTTTTTTGCCAAATTTCAAAACATGATTGCTTTCTTCAAGAAAAAATACCTTAAAAATCTCATTATGAAATAGTAGGTTTACCATTCTTCTACAATTCCTGAAAATTTGATCAACTCTGGTTAAGAAACAAAAAAGTTACATCCGAAAAAGTGAAGGTGCCAAATTGGACTTAAAAGTATACCTCACTGCTTTGGATTAACATTTTTTGTTTCTTGATGTAATTTCCCAAATTTTCAGTTGAAGAGGAAGGGTATATCTAAAGTGTTATAGTGAGACATTTTAGATATCTATTCTTGAAAAAAAGTAATGATGTTTTGGAATTAATAATAGAAAAAATTTTCATTTTTTTTTTTTTTTTTTTTTTTTTTTTTTTTTTTTTTTTTTTTTTTATGCCTCAGAAAGTGATGTAGAAATAGATACCTAAATTTTCTCACAATGAAACTTTAGCTATGCTCTTCTTATAGAGTTCCTGAAAATTTGGACAAGTTCGGTCAAGGAAAAAAAGTTATATCGAAAAAAGTGAATTGATATGTATTTAAAAATCTATAAAAGTTACAGAAATTTGACAAGAATTCGGAAATGCGTATCTGCACAATTTTGGAGAGATTCCAAATTTGCTTTTTGTACTTCATACAATAAAAATTTTATACCCGAATATAATAATAGACGAAAAAAATGTCCGAACGTTCTTATTAATTAAGAAAGCTATGAGAAGAGTTTTCTATTATTCCGTACAAGAGGTACAATGCATAAGAAGAGATAATTAAGTGTTACTTATTTAACTAATGTAATTATTATTTAAACAATTCACTCAAACGGGAATTCTTATTTATTATGCAATTATGTAGAATTTTTTTATATACATATAAATATAGTAGGTTATAATCTCTCTCTCTCTCTCTCTCTCTCTCTCTCTCTCTCTCTCTCTCTCTCTCTCTCTCTCTCTCTCTCTCTCTCTCTCTCTCTCTCTTCTCTCTCTCTCTCTCTCTCTCAAAGTTTCATTTAAAGAGAAGCATCACATAATGCCAGAATAATATAAAACTAACAGCTTATAAAATGTTTCCATCTCTACGTACAGATTAAGCGTTACATTAAAGCGAAAAATAAATGCTTAAGGAAGAAACCAAAATAATCAAAAGGAAATTGGAAAATGACTTTCAAAATATAAATAATGTGGAAAGGAACTTTAAAGTAGAGAGGAAAAGGAAGGAAGAGATAAATAGAGATACTGGGAGAAAAGATATATATAAAATGACAGAGAGTGAGAAAGAGAGACAGAGATAAAAAAAGAGAGAGATGAAAAGTGAGATAGATAGATAGATAGATAGATTGATAGATAGATAGAGAGAGAGATAGATAGATAGATAGATAGAGATAGAGAGAGAGAAAGAGAGAGAGAGAGAGAAACGGAAGACACTAATGAGTTAAAATCTCGATAACGAAACTCGATTTACTTTCCGAAAACTTGATCTCTTTACCAACTCTGTTGATTTTGGGTCGAAAACGAGAACATATTAGCTAAAGTTTTCAAATATAAACATTCACCGTTTAATATATATATATATATATATATATATATATATATATATAATATATATATATATATATATATATATATATATTATATATATATATATATATATATATATATATATATATATGCAAAAACAGCACATCAAAATATTACGCCAAAAAAATTTCTGTATATAGTGCTTGTATGTTGTCCTACTCTCCCATAGGTATTGGAAACAGCAATATTCGGTGAACCACCCTGAAGTCCCAATGACATACCTACAATTTTCAAGTCTCCACAGAGTTTCCAACAATATCGTTTATACTGTAATGCATCAATTAAAACTGACTTACTGTCATATGTTTCCTTCATATCTACCGAGTATGCTACTGTTAATGAAGACTTGGCATTACCATTATAAAACAATACTGCTTTCAGATTTCTTTTTGAGGAGTCTATAAAATGTCTCCATTCCACTGTGAATGCATAAAACGAAGTTCAGCCATCAAACCGTCAATATTTGTACACACACACACATACCGATCGCTGCATGGTGAAGTATTATGAAAATCGCACATGCCTTTGTCTATATAATGAAATTCTAGTGTATATTGCTAACAAATTCCACTGCTGCAGTCTAGATCCTAAGAGTTTAACTTGTCTTTTGCTGAGATCTAAATATCTTACTAGATCGTTGAGCTCTCTTTGTTGAATGAAATGGGGTGTCCTCTCATGAAATGGAACAAAATACGGGTCAAATGATGTTGGTTCTTCGATTTCCTCAAAAGTTTCCTCTTCAGGGATGTTGAATTCTTTTAAGTCGATTGGTAGCTTACGCACTGGAAGTTCAGGTCCACGAACTGCACACGGAAGAGAAGAATAAACTACATTCGATATTGTTTTATTTGAAAATCCTTCTACCTTTATAACACAGAAATAACAGTCTTTTAAGTGACTAGTAGGCTCGCGCCTAATCATTGGTACTGCAAATGGCATACTTGGGGATTTTTCTCCATTCATCCACTTACTCAAATAGGTGTAGCAAGTTGTACAAGATATATGGGGAGCCCAATCTTTGTCCTGGTCTCCAATGTGATATTCAAAATAATAGTAATATGCTTTCTTAACTGTGGTTGTTAAAGACCGCAGGAATTGTGGGACCAAACTAAAGATCAAGGGTGAGGTCCCAGGGGAGACCAGGGAGCCTAGGATGAGGTCCCCGCCCACTGTGGCTTAATGCTCTTATAAGGTGCTCTATATGCCTAAAAAATTAATTAATTAATTAACGTTTAATTAAGTTTAATTCCGGTCAAAGCATGCCGCCGATCGCCTTTTTAAAATGGAAAATAAAAAATAAATTAATAATAAGTAAATAAATAAATAAATAAATAATAAATAAATAATAAAAAATAATAAATAAATAAAAAACGAAAAAAATAAAAAACAAAAAAAATAAAAATAAAAAAAATAAAAAAAATAAAAAATAAAAAAATAAAAAAATAAAAAAATAAATAAAAAAAAATAAAAAAATAAAAAAAATAAAAAAATAAAAATAAATAATATTTTTAAAATATATATATATATATATATATATATATATATATATATATATATATATATATATATATATATATATATATATATATATATATATATATATATATATATATATATATATATATATATATATATATATATATATATATATATTATATATATATAAATATAATAATAATAATAAAAAAATAAAAAAAAATAAATAAATAATATAATATATATATATATATATATATATATATATATATATATATATATATATATATATATATATATATATATATATATATATATATATATATATATATATATATATATATATATAAAATGGCATAGGGGTTCCCCATCACCCTACCCCACCAGACTCTACCCCTCACCTCATAGCCCCACACCCTCAACACAGGGACCTGTCCGCCAGCCGTTCTGCAGGGGTTCGCACCCCAACTCTGATGAAAATTGGAGGGCTCTAGCCTTTGTCCTAATATGACTTACACACCTTTCAAACATCATGTAAAAGGTCACATCGGCCTTTAATTTGACCAGGTTTCCGACTTTCCCCTTACCTCTGGTGGATATTTTGGTAGGTCACTGGCCTTTGCCCACCAGAGGAGAAATATATATATATATATATATATATATATATATATATATATATATATATATATATATATATATATATATATATATATATATATATATATATATATATATATATATATATATATATATATATATATATATATATATATATATATATATATATATATATATATATATATATATATATATATATATATATATATATATATATTCAAACATGGCTAACAGAAAACCGGATGACGGCACCCTCAAACAAATCTTCCATAACCCTCATAACAACAGACCGACACCTATCCAATACCCACCCACAAGTTCTAAGTAACACACCCATACCCCTTAACAAAACTCAAAAAATTCTCGGCCTAACCTTCGACACCCACCTCACCTTCACCAAACACATCCAAAACACAAACACATCCAAAACACAAACACCACAACAGCCGCAAACAGAAAACTCAATATTCTCAAGACAGTGGACAACGCAGACATTAACAACAACATACAAACCTCTATTTCCATCCACAAACAATTTATCCGACCTACCATCAACTATGCCTCCCCTGTCTGGCACACAATGCTCTCCAAACAAAACATAAAGAAACTTCAAATAACACAAAATAGAACCCTTCGCACAATTACCGGATGCACACCCACAACTCCTCAACAACACTTACATAATGAAACCAAAATATTACCTCTAAATAACCACCTCGAAATGATAAGCACTCAATTCTAAGCAAAAACCCATCTACCCACACACCCATTCCACCAAACTCTCCTACATCCAACCGAACACAGACTAAAACAACCACCATCATCCACAGCTACCTTCTACAAACAAATCCTAAATCACACCCCCATCCCCTCCCAACACCAAAATAACCAAACATATTCATACTCAACTAATCCATTCCTACTTGACAAACAGACCACCAAACAACATTCTTAATACACACCCTCCCGAAATAAATCCCGACTTCAACAACCATCCAAGACACTCACAAATCTCCCTATCAAGGCTGAGATGTGGGCACCATCCAAACTTACAACAATACAAACACAAATTCAATATAAACCAGACGACATCTCCAACTTGCATAAGATGCGGAGAGGCCCCGGAGACCGTGTCGCACTTCCTGTTACTCTGTCCTTCTAATTCTCTCCCCAGAATCTTCTGGGATATCTCTGCCTTGAGTGATCTCTGAAGGAGGCCGACTGCTGTGGGCGGCTTCATTAGCGAAGTGTGGCCACCCCAGCTTGGGGTGGTCAGGGGGTGAGAAGGTAAAAAAAAGGTAAAAAGGTATATATATATATATATATATATATATATATATATATATATATATATATATATATATATATATATATATATATATATATATATATATATATATATATATATATATATATATATATATATATATATATATATATATATATATATATATATATATATATATATATATATATATATATATATAAAGTAATTTCTTCTAAAAACGTTATTTCTGATCTCTCTAAGTTTAACACTAAGAAGGTGAAAGGTCCTGATGATATCCCTCCTGTGATTCTCAAAACTTGTGCTTCCGAGCTTGCACCCTGCCTTGGTAAACTATTCCTTCTATATCTTCCTACTTCAACTTTCCCTTCTTGCTGGAAACGTGCACTTATTCAGCCTATGCCGAAGAAGGGGGATCCCTCTCAACCTTCTAACTATGGTCCAATTTCTTTAATCTCCCTTCTTTCTAAAGTTTTCGAATCTTTCCGTAACAGGAAGATCTGGAAAAACTCAATTCTTCTAATTTTATCTCTAATCGCCATTATGGCTTCCGTAAGGAATGCTCTACTGGTGATCTTCTTTTCCTTCTCTCTGACTCTTGGTCCTCCGCTCTTCGGCATTTCGGTGAATATTTCGCTGTCGCGCTGGACAATTGACCAGGATTATGATTTTCCCACTAGTTCTGGTGAAATTTTAGTAGGCCTCTGGCCTTTTCCCACCAGACTAGCTTTTATAAAAAAGAATTATTAGGTAATTATTAAAGAAAATATTGTTTATTCATTATTTTTTATAGAGCATTTTTTTTATTTAGCTACTATTTATCATGTAAAGAATAATCTGGCAACTTGGCCATCTTTTTTGTTGTTACTAACCAAGCAAGTATGTAACATAACCAATTGATATTTTTTCCTTTTCTCTAAGTAAACATGTTATATTACAAAGTGTTTTATTTACTTCGAACGGGTTGCTAATTAAACTAAACTAAAAGATTTACTTTAACATGGCAGCAGTCCGTAGTTAGAAGTTAGTTTCTTATTGGCAAGCCCAGTTTGAAGTAAAGTAAAAAGAATGAAAGAATCAGGCCTAGTACACAAAATTGATCCTCTTCAAAGCAAAAGAAATTGGGATGATTGGAAATATCTTATACAGATAAAGTTGAGTTATATTCCAGATGCAACAGAAGCAATCAATTAAAAATTAGAAAAACCACAAGAACCCAGAAGTACAGCCACAGTTGAAGAGAGAAATGTGTACAGAAAGAAATTAGAAAAATTTAACAAAACAATCAGACGTAATGTTTTTGTTAGTTTCAACCCTTAGCCAAAATGTTAGAGCTCAGATAAGAAATCTGATGAAGGCAGATGAAATATGGAAGGAACTTCATAATCTCTTTGCGGGTGTTGAGGAGAACAAAGTCTATGATATATGTTCAAATTTCTTTGCCCACAAATGGAATGAGAAATTGGATATGGCTGGTAATTTATCTTCAATAAGACAGCTTTGGAGTAGTCTTCAAGAAGAAATTGTGAAACTTCAAGAGAAGAAGGAAAGTGCATTACCACAGATATTTCTTATTTGCAAAATTTTTGAAATTCTACCAAAAGAATATTCAAACTTTCAGACTACTTGGCTTATGGTACATACTAATAATAAAGAAAGAAACATAGATAATTTGGTAAATTGGCTATGACAGAAGCAAATAAAATGGCATCAAAGGCTTAATTAGTAAATCATGAAGCTCTTGTGATGATAAAGAAAAATCATAGAGAAAGCAAAACAATGGATAAATGTCAGAAATATCCATGCCATTATTGCCACAAAAAAGGTCACTGGATCCAAGATTGCAGAAAATGGATTGCAGATGGTAAACCTGAAAAGCAAACAAAGTCAGAAAGAAGAGTAAAGCCTGGAAATATGAGTAATCTGAAAGATAATACAGAAATTAATGTGTTTACGCTAGCTGTAGATGATACAGTATTTATTTCTGAAGAAGATGATAAAGAAAATTGGTATTTTGATAATGGAGCTACAAAACATATAACAAATGAGCGAAGTTACTTTAAAACTTATAATGAGTTTAATAATATCGTCAAAGTTAAGTCAGCAAATGGTCAGGAGGCAAATGTGTTAGGACATGGATTAATTGAGGTAGAATCATTAGTAAATGGAAAAATATCTCAATTATTTTTGAATGATGTTTGGCATGTTCCTGATATTATTAAGGAAAATTTATTTTCAGTATTAGCAGCACATGATAAACATCCATGTAGCAAATTTATTTCTGGACCTACCAAATGTAGTTTTATGGTAGATAGAAAAAACTATTTTTGTGGCTATCGTAGACCAAATGAAGGCCTATTCAAAGTTGCAATGAAAGCAGGAATTTCACCACCAGAAGTAAATGTTCCTAGAAGAAAAGGATAAGCTGCAGCTATATCATGAAAGAATGGGACATCAGGATAGACGACACATAAGAAACTTGATCAAAAGAGAGCTAAACATTGAAACTTGCCTTGATGACAAAAATTGTTCAGGATGTATAAATGGAAAAATGCATCGTCAGAAGTTTGGTAAAAGGCCAACAGCTCGAAAAAACAGGAGAATTGTTATATGCAGATGTATGTGGACCATTTCAAGTGACATCTTATTCAGGTTATAGATATTTTGTATGCTTCAAGGATGATTTTTCAAAAATGAGATTTGTATATTTTATTAAAGAAAAATCAGAAGTTATAGAAAAGCTAAAGCAGATACTCACAGAAGCAAGAGTACAGGGGCACCCATTCAAAGAATTCCTGAGTGATAATGCTTTAGAATTTAATAATCAATCTATAAGAAAACTCTTACAGAAATATGGTGTGAGACAAAGACTAACAACACCCTACACTTCACAACAGAATGGAGGTGCAGAAAAAGAAAATAGAACGTTAGTTGAAGTAGCTAGATCCCTTATGTATTCAAAAGCAAAATTTCCACAAAAGTGTTGGGCAGAATTAATTAACACAGCAGCATATATTCTTAACAGGACTGGAAAATCATCAATTGATGAGAAAACGCCTTATGAAATATGGTATGATAAAAAACCCAGAATTAAGCATTTACGCATAATTGGAACTCCATGCAGTGGTTGGATTCCAGATCAAAAAAGAAGAAAACTGGACCCAAAGGCAAGATCAGGTGTGTTAATTGGGTATGATAATGATGAAAGTTATAGAATTTATGATCTGAAAAATAACTCAATATTCAGAAGTAGAGATGTAATTTTTGAAAAAGAAGAACTTTCCCCTCCAATATTAGGTGAAGAAAACACAAAATTGGAAGATAGCAATTATGAAATTAGGTTAAATCCATTTCATACAGAAACAGAATCTGATACAGAAATAGAATCGGATTCAGAAACAGAAGAAATTATAGAACATGATAGCACAATAAATACAAGGATATTAAGAAATTGAGCAGCAATTACAAAACCATCAAGATTTGATGATTACAGTATGTATTTATCATAAGATATGAAAGAACCAGAAAATTATAGTGAAGCTATGGAAAGTAAACAAAAGAAAAATTGGATCAATTCAATGAAAAATGAATTGCAAACATTGAAAGAAAGCCAAACATGGGAACTAGTTGAACTGCCACCAGGAAGAAAAGCAATTGCAAGTAAATGGGTTTACAAAATAAAATTAAACTCAGATGGAACAATTGACAAATTTAAAGCAAGATTAGTTGCAAAAGGTTATAGTCAAAGCAAGGGTATTGATTATGAACAAACATTTAGTCCAGTAGCAAACAAGAGTACTGTGAGAACATTAATAAGTGTAGCAGCTAAAGAAAATATGTTCTTGATGCAGTTTGATGTATCAACAGCATTTCTTTATGGAAATCTATTATAAGAAATATATATGAAACAACCTGAAGGTTTTGAATATGGGACAACCAAAGTATGCAAATTGAAACGCAGTTTGTATGGGCTTAAACAGGTACCCAGATGTTGGAATGAACGATTTGGAAAATTCCTTTCAAAACTGAATTTTATAAGAAGTACAGCTGACCCATGTCTATATATAAGAGACCAAAATGGACATAAGATATTACTTGCATTATATGTTGATGATGGATTAGTTGCATCAACAAGTCATGAAGAATCACAACATTTTTTAGAAGAATTAAAGAAAGAACTTAAAATTACATATAAACCTGCAACTTATTTTTTAGGAATTGAAATTGAATCAAGAAGTGATGGTTCAAAGAAAATCAGTCAATCATGTTACACAAAGAAAATAGTAAAAGAATTTGGTATGGAAAATTGCAATGCTGTGTCAACTCCAATTATAAAAGATAAAGTTACACATGACATTGAAAACAGGGAGAGTTTTCCTTACAGATCAGCTATAGGAGCTCTTCTATATCTAGCAACAGGAACAAGACCAGATATTGCTTTTACTGTAAGTTATCTTGCCAGAAGTGTAGATAATCCATCAAAAGAAGATATTACAAAGGTTAAAAGAGTGTTTAGATAATTGAAAGGTACTCTGGAAAAAGGTATCATTTATAGAAGTAATAGTGAACAGAATCATCTAGAAGGATACAGTGATGCAGATCATGCTGGAGACCAGAAAACAGGACATTCAACAACTGGAATTGTATGTTTATATGCTGGAGGCGCAATTTCATGGACTAGTCAGAAACAAAGCTCAGTTGCAATTTCAACAACAGAAGCTTAAATTATGGCAGCTAGTGAGGCAACAAAGGAAATTATTTGGATTCATCGACTTCTAGGAGAGATCACAAAAGTTTACAAGAAGCCCACTCTTTGGATTGACAATGAAGCAGCGATCAAACTCAGCAAGAATCCAGAATTTCACAAAAGAACTAAACATATAAAGGTACTCCATTTCTTTGTCAGAGAAAAAGTTCAGAATGATGAAATTGAGGTACTTAAGGTTAGCAGTGAAAATCAACTTGCAGATGGACTCACAAAGCCACTACACAAGCCAAGACTCATGATCCTGAATGAAAAATTAGGAATGGACTAGCCTTTATAGAATAAACAATAAGGGAGAGTGTTGAAGAAAATATTGTTTATTCATTATTTTTTATAGAGCATTTTTTTATTTAGCTACTATTTATCATGTAAAGAGTAATCTGGCAACTTGGCCATCTTCTTTGTTGTTACTAACCAAGCAAGTATGTAACATAACCAATTGATATTTTTTCCTTTTCTCTAAGTAAACATGTTATATTACAAAGTGTTTTATTTACTTCGAATGGGCTATTAATTAAACCAAACGAAAAGATTTACTTTAACAATAATCATTTACCAAATTGTAGTTTTCACACACCGGTAAGAATGGAATTTTCAGAATTTCAAGTACAATTTAATCGGCATTATAAACAATTCAAACATCCGTTTGTTATATACGCAGATTTTGAAAGTACTTTACAAAAAATACATAGGACTCAACCTAATCCAAAAGAATCATATACGATTAATTTACAGAAACATCGACCTAACAGTTGGTGTTGCTATACCAAATGTGATGTAGATGAATATTTAAAGTTTGAAATTTATGAAGGAGAAGAAGCGTCTAAAAAGTTTGCAGAATATTTAATTTCAGAATCAAAAAGGATTTATGAATTATTACAAATAAACGAGCCAATGAATTTAACTTCAGAAGAGAAAATAAGCCATCAAAATTCAGATCGCTGTTATGTATGCAAAAGAGAATATACAGAAAACGATTTTAAAGTAAGAGATCATAATCATTTAACGGGAGAATATAGAGGAGCTGCTCATAGAAGTTGTAATTTACAAATAAGAAATCCTAAATTTATTCCGATAATAATGCATAATTTATCCAAATATGATGCTCATTTATTCGTTAAAGATTTTGGATTAGTAGATGGTCAATTAAAAGCAATTCCTCAAACGGATGAAACTTATATAAGTTTCAGTCAGTCTGTAAAAGTTGATGAATGGAGAGATTCTAATATGGAGTTGAGATTCATCGATAGTTTTCGATTTATATCTTCATCTCTAGCTAAATTAGCATCGAATTTAACGGATGAAAATTTAAAGATTTTATCAAAATATTGTCAAGATGAACAATTCAAATTATTAAGAAGGAAAGGTGTCTACCCATACGATTGGATGGATGATATATTAAAATTCAATCATGAAAAATTACCTAGTAAAAATAAATTTTATAGTATATTAATAATGAAGATATATCAAATGAGGATTATAATCATGCCCAGAATATTTGGACAAAATTTAATTGTAATACGTTTAGAGATTTTCATATGTTATATTTAAAATCGGACACGTTATTATTAGCGGATGTATTTGAAAATTTTAGAACAACTTGTTTAGATACCTATAAATTAGATCCAGCGAGATATTTTACATCACCGGGTTTGTCATGGGATGCATTATTAAAAGAAACGAAAGTAAAATTAGATTTATTAAAGGATCCAGATATGTTATTAATGATTGAAAAAGGAATTAGAGGTGGAATTAGCACGATTACTCATAGATATGCAAAAGCTAATAATCCATATATACAAGAAAGTTATGACAAAAATAAACCGAATTGTTATATAACTTATTTAGATGCTAATAATTTATACGGTTGGGCAATGTCTCATTATCTACCAACAGGAAAATTTAAATGGGTAAAGAATGTAAATGATATAGATGTTTTAGATATCGATGATGAAGCTAGAAAAGGTTATATTTTAGAAGTTGATTTAGAATACCCGAAAGAATTACATGATTTGCATAACGATTATCCATTAGCGGCTGAAAATCTAGAATTAGATAAAGTGTCAAAATTAGTTCCAAATCTAAATAATAAAGAAAAATATGTAATCCATTATAGAAATTTAAAGCAATGTTTAAGTTTAGGATTGAAATTAAAGAAAGTGCATAGAATATTAGAATTTGATCAAAGCGATTGGATGAAATCCTATATAGAGTTAAATACGAATAAAAGAAAAGAAGCGAAAAATGAATTTGAGAAAGATTTCTATAAATTAATGAACAACTCAGTGTTTGGTAAAACGATGGAAAATATAAGAAATAGAGTTGATGTACTACTAGTTAAAAATGAAGAGCAAGCTCAAAAATTAGTAAATAAACCAAATTTTGAATCGTTTAAAATATTTAACTAACGCTTGTGCTCGATTAAATAGCGAAAGATATCCAGAAATGGATTTTCAACTTGATTTTAATGAAAATCATTATACAACTGCTTATAAAATGTTATCGGATTATTTTAATCATATACTTTATAACTAGAAAAAATTGTTCTATTACTTTATTAGAATACCGGAATTTGTATCCATTGCTAGTATTTGATGTAAGTAAACAATCTGAAAAATTAAAAAATTCAGTTACAGATATTAAAATAACAGCGGTTTTTAAAAAGAATATATCAAAACCTACAAAGGCTTTGCATTGGTATTATCAGAAAGAATTTTAAAATTAGAATCCGATGGAAATAAAAGAATATAGTTTATTAGTTTTTTT
>SEYY01008659.1:7500-10000 GCA_009176605.1 Armadillidium nasatum | reverse complement strand
TTAACAGATATTATTTTTATTTAACTATTAAAACTTGTAGTAATTTAAGACAAGAGAGATATGACTTTGCAAATTTCTTGGATTGAGAAGAGGAGGGACTGAGCAAGTAAGTTAAAATTGTCAAAGTAATTATTTGGATTTTAAATTTCAACAATATTTAATTCTCATAAGTGAAACCCATTAAAATATAATGAATTAATTATTGAAATACTTTGGTAAAAGGAAATGATATATTTAATAAACATATAATTTTTTTAAATTAACATTATAGTTATTATTTTTTTTAGAAAAATAAAAATAAAAGCAATGCTTTTAAAATATATGAATTTCCTTAAATAAATCACATAAATGACTATATTAGTTCACAAATGAATAGTTGACTTTATTGGTAACTTTAATTAAAGGCAGTGATGTAAACAAAGTAATTATTTCTTAAGAAAGTTATGTAAATATTCGATAAAGTAATAAAAAAAATTCACTTAATATTTGGTTATTATAGTTACTCCTCCTTATCACTTTTATGATTAATAAAGTTAATTGGCTTAAGTCATTCAAGGGGAAATCTGGTGCACTTTACCACTTATTTACTTAGGAAAGTGATAAGGTACTAAATCTTTAGTACTACTTACAAAATGAATAGAAATTAAACACTTAATATGTATTTTTAGAAGAATCTTTTAGTAGTTTTTCCTTCATGTTGAAAATTGATTTGTAAGAGTTGAAACTTCAATTCACAACTCTTCTAAAAAATGAAATGTTACAAACTAACTATTTTTTGCTTATTAAAATGGTTCTCTCCATATTTCCTGTACTTGTTCTTGAGCAATTTTGTCGTGCTTATATTTGAGTACAATGTCCTTGAACTTCAGTTCATACAATTAAAATTGGATTAAAAATGAAATATTACATTTGTATTAGGTGCGTTTAGCTCCTCTCGTAAGGTCAATATTCTGGAGTTCAAAACCATGTGAGTAATATTTTTTCGCAGAAATAATAAAAAATGGATTCCCTAATGAAACTTTCCAAAAATAATGGTAATATATGCAAGTTTTCTTTTGTTTTCAACATTCTAAAAGTATTATTTTTTGAGATATTTTTATGAAAAAACAACATTGTCATAAATTAGTCATTTTTTTATCATGTGAAAGCTTATAAGTTACGCATATTCCTTCCCCCTCCCCTAGTAAAAATGAGTCCTACCTTATAATGAAGAATATTACAGCTCTGTATAAGAGGGCTTTAATACTTAAAACTGATTCACTGGATTTTAATTTAAATCAAATATTTTATTTTTAGGCTTTTATAATGCTCTCTTCCATTATTATGGCATTTTATACAATAAATGCCTACACTGGTTCATTTCATGGATAAGACTAATTATTTTACCATATATATATATATATATATATATATATATATATATATATATATATATATATATATATATATATATATATATATATATATATATATATATATATATATATATATATATATATATATATATATATATATATATATATATATATATATATATAACAACACTCTTCCTTCACCCAAACAACACTGCAACATTCTCGCTCAGCACTACTCAAACATCTCCTATAAACCCACACACAACAACAATAGGAAAATAATCCAACAGCTCAAACACACACACTTAGAACACAATCCAAACCCCACCTTCTCTAATCAGATCATTACCCAGGCAATCAAAACACTCAAAAAACTCCCCAGCAACAGACCCAGACAGCATCTCAAACTTACACCTAAAGCACCCATGACCCATAGCTACTACATACCTAATCCAAATCTTACACATACAACTTTAGCATCGCAATATGGAAGAATGTAATAATTACCTCTAAACTAAAACCCAGGAAAGATCCAAACCTCCCTTCATACCGCCCGATCTTCCTCCTGTCCACACTATGCAAACTCTTAGAAAAAATACTTACAAAAATACAACCACCCATACATACCTCACACTTTCATCACAAATTCAAGAAATTCCACTGAACCACCATGTCCCTCACCAACACCTCTCAAAACATAATAAATGACCTCAACAAAAAACCATCTCACAGGATCATATTCATGGCCATCAACATCAACAAAGCATTTGATACAGTCCCCAGACATAACCTCATACAAAAATTCCTACTCTCATTCATACCCAACAATTATAAAAATTGGATTTCCAACTTCCTATCTGATTGTACAGCTCAAGTCTCCAACAAAAATCATCTTTCAAAAAAGAGTAAAACTAAGAAATGGTGTCCCACAGGGAGCCATCCTATCCCCTCTGCTATTTAATCTCTACATAGCAGACCTACCCACCCCACAAAACCCAGAAATAAAACTTAATAACATATGCTGATGACATCCGTTACAACACAAAACCCTTCCATACCTACAGACACCACACTCAATCATACATCCAACAACTGGAAGCATGGCTAAAATCAAACAGAATGACAGCTTCCCCTGAATATTCATC
>SEYY01008658.1:27500-32944 GCA_009176605.1 Armadillidium nasatum | reverse complement strand
TTTAATTATTATAAGAAATACACAGTAATAAGAGAAAATTTGTGTACTGCTAGGCAACTGAGGATTGCATTCCCTGTACAACCAATACTTAGTAATGTATTTCATATTTGGTTGTGCCCAAGTATATTTTATAAATTAAAATATTCTCTTTTTAGGAATAATAAATGCAAATATAATACTAATAACTTTTTTATGTTTGTGTTTATTCAAAAAAATTTCCATTTCCATTTTCCAATAAGTATTAACAAAGTTTAGCTACTCGCTTTTATGTTTTAACATGATTACAATTTAGAAGAAGATTCTTTAACTAGCTACAATATAAAGAATAAAAATAATGAAAGAAGAGACCTCAATTAATCAGCAGAAAAGACAAAATATAAAAAACGCTATTATTCAAACATGACATAATATACTCCTTTAAGGTAAAGACATCACTTAGTAGTCGAATTCAAATTATCGGAGTATCGGCCAAGTATCAGCCATATTAACCAATACCGATACCGATACCGATACCCAAGAAAATGGCCGATACTGCCGATACCGATATTATCGGTACATCTATATATATATATATATATATATATATATATATATATATATATATATAATATATATATATATATATATATATATATATATATATATATATATATATATATATATATATATATATATTAATTATTATTTTTCTTATTTATTTTTTATTTTTATGTCCTTACTGGGAGCAATTCTCCATTTTGGGTTTAATTTTAAACTCTTATTTTTTTTTCCTTTCATAATTTCTGTCATGAAGGGGAATATAAGTTCCGTAAACATTGCACAATTTTATTATTTACTCAATTATATATATATATATATATATATATATATATATATATATATATATATATATATATATATATATATATATATATATATATATATATATATATATATATATATATATATATATATATATATATATATATATATATATATATATATATATATATATATATATATATATATATATATATATATATATATATATATATATATATATATATATATATATATATATATATATATATATATATATATATATATATATATATATATATATATATATATATATATATATATATATATATATATATATATATATATATATATATATATATATATATATATATATATATATATATATATATATATATATATATATATATATATATATATATATATATATATATATATAATATATTAAATGTATTTATGAACAAAAATATTTAAATAAAAATAAAAAAAAAAAAAAAAAAAAAAAAAAAAAAAAAAAAAAAAAAAAAAAAAAAAAAAAAAAATAAAAAAAAAAAAAATTAAAAAAAAAAAAAAAAAAAAAAAAAAAAAATTAAAAAGTTTTAACTTATTCCCTACCTATTTGCAGACACTAATTAGAAAGCTTTCTTTTTTTTAAATTATAATCATTTTTACTAATTAAAAAATTAATTACCTTCATTAAAGGAGAAATCCGCGTACTTTTCTTTTTGGCTTTGCATTTTTTATCTCTTTAAAACTCATGTTTTGTTGCGTAGTTGAAGCGTTAATGAAATATTGTTTTGGGCTCTCGAGGATCTCGTTTCTCGTTTTCAAATTCATTTGAGCTGACACTTCCTCGCAGCCTTCTTCAGATTTCAAAAGGTCATAAATTTAAATTAATTTTAATCAGGCGTCATTTAGACATAAGAAAATGGATATTTCCTTTTACTTTAATATATATATATATATATATATATATATATATATATATATATATATATATATATATATATATATATATATATATATATATATATATATATTATATATATATATATATATATATATAATAAACTTTTTGTCTGTTACACGAGGAATAGAACTTTGACCTCTAAGCAGTTTCCTCTGCACCATGACAGTTCAAAAGAAAATATCCAAAAGAAAGCTCATAAATAACCTATCATACAGACCACCTCAAAGGACTCCCCCGACTACACTCTGACACAAGGCAAAGGGTCAGTTACTATCCTCTTTCTCTCACAAACCATTAAACATTAGCAAGTATAAAAACCACATGTCTCGTGAAGTTAAAATATACGAACTTTTTAAGTTTACTCTACGAAGAATCGAACACTGGCCTCTAAGATCGTAAGACTGTCGTGGTATAGAGGTGACGCTCTGCTTTATTAGCATAAGAGGTCAGGGTTCGATTCCTCTTAAGGGAGGCTTAAAAAATTTGAATTTTTTAACTCCACGAGCCATGTGGTTCTAATACATTCTTATATATATATATATATATATATATATATATATATATATATATATATATATATATATATATATATATATATATATATATATATATATATATATATATATATATATATATATATATATATATATATGACTTGTTTACCTTTCATGCAATTTAAAGAGGAGATTAAATTGTTTAGATATGGAGAGGAAAATCATGTGATGCTCCAAAGGTCCACTAAGCATTTCATCTAACTATTGGTTAAAGCCTAACTTGGCACAAGCCAAGTCGATGATGGAATTGCAATTGGCATTAGGCAAGAGCCAGACTGACTTCCAGTTGAAGAGCTGTTAGAGATTTTTGACGTCAAGTTAACTCTTTATTGACGTCTAGTTGACATCATTCAAAAGACTAATAAAATGGAGGTTATAAGCTTCTGAATTACATCTCAGGATATTAGGAAAACCTTTTCACGCCTTTAATTTAGTTGTAAAAAATTCCTTCGTTACCTTCAGTTATTAACTAATACAGTAGAGGTAACTAAAAAAAAAAAAATATTCGATCGTTTGCAGAAGAACCAAAAACTCGTTGATTATGAAAATAAAATCATCAATTGTAGAAATTATTTTAAAATTTTAAAAATATATCAAATTTTTGAAGTACAAAATTTCTTCCATTGAAGAAAATTTGGAAGAAAATGTTTGTCATAAAAGTGACTCTAACATGCTGAAATTTCTTCATTGAAGAAATTTTGATTCTCTGTTCATGTTTGTGGAACTAGAGATCGACATGAACCAATGCATGCTTTACTCTTAGATTATATGTAAGAATGAGCATAGCTGATCTACGGAGAAACAGAGTAAACGAAATTCTCTTTAACACGTTGACTGCCGGAAAATGGGGCTGAGCCCGTTTTTGAAATTTTTTTTATTTTTTGACCGATTGAGCTGAAATTTTCAGTATATATAGCTTTTTCCCGGCGAAAATAGTCCATTTCTAACGTTTTTACGAGTGATTAACCGTTTAGAAGTTATTTGGGGTCAAAAGTTAAAAAAAATTTGAAAAGCGGGGTCAAACCACTGGTCCACATGAGCTGAAATTTTAACTGAACAATCTTAGCCCCAATATATGGATGCTGTATAAAGAGATTTTTGATATCACGTCTAGAAAAAAAGTTATAGCCACTCAAATTTTTTTTTGAAAAAAATCATACCTTTCCGGAGAAAAAAATTATTTAAAAAAAAATGTCTGAAACAATTTTTTTATTTTTATATATTGTTTAGAAGAATGTTTTCATTAAAAAATATTTGTTTGAAGAAAGATATAGTCTCTCAAACGTTTAAAATTTTTGAAAATTGCCACAAAAATGGACCTTATTTGAAGAGCTATATCTCAGAAAATACAAGTTAAATCGAATAATATATAGAAAAGATATTGTAGCCCCATCATTTATCTATAAAACTACCAAAAATGAAAAATGTAGTTTTTGTAGTTTTTTTTTTTTAAATATTTTTTTAAAAAAAGTTGTAAATTTTTTTTTTAACAATTTTTGACTTTCGATAGTTGATCAGTATTGGGCAAATAACAATTTTTCTATACTTCTGAGAGCAAAAGTCAATCAGTAAATTTTGTAGCCAATAGATTTAGGAACACACACTCCAAATTTCAGACTAAAAAAATTTTTTATGTGGCCTCACCGTAGATTTGAACATTCCTAAAATTTCCGAAATAACTTCTAAACTTTAACTCCCTCGCAAAAACGTTAGGAATGGAGTTTTTTCGTCGGGAAAAAAGCTATCTATATTGAAATTTCAGGAGAATCGGATGAAATTTTTTTTTGAAGGGGTGCGGGGCGCAAGCGCCCCACATGGCAGTCAACGTGTTAAGTTGATAAGGTATGAGATTTTCAAGTACGGAAGAATAGTGTCCTTTGCAATATCGGTAGTCTTATGAAGATTTATGCACCAGTTCGACGACAAGAAAGAAATTGGATAAATTCTCCGGGAAAGGGAGAATTAATAACGGGAAAACTCTTGACTCTATCCTTTCTAGAAGATTTGTTTAAGGAGGAACCACCTCAGATATACGCTGCATCCTCTAAACATAAGCAAGCAACGCATTCATACAGGGCAAGCATCTGGGACTATATACTGAAGCTCTGAGGAAATCTGAAAGCATCCAACCTCTTAGAAACTTGGTTCATGAGATAAATAATTCAACTCTTTCAAGAAATATAATGAAGAAAATAGAAAGTTATTTTCAAAGAAGATGCTGTAGTTATGTGGAAGAATTTGTTGAGAGTATCAATGAAGGAAATTGTCTCGGCATTTGCAGTTCTCCGGACCAGAGCAGAAAAGACGTTACAGATAACAGAAATTCCGACGGAAGCAGATTTTCCTTAAAAAGAATTTTCTCACAAGCAATGAAGGCGGAGACAGACATGTCTAATTGAAAAAAGTAAAAATTTTCGGTAGAAGATATCAAAATATTGGACTTGAAGAACCGACAGAACCACAATTTATGGTTCTTTGAAACCTAAGAGAGCCTTCGGGAAGGATCTCACAGTTCCCCAGTTTATATGACGAAAGAAGGAGGAATCTTCGTCCGGGGGATGGGGACCATACCCGGAAAAATATTTGTGGTATTTTTCTTGCGGGGAGCCAGCTACGTGAGGAATCCGATCCAGGCTGTGGCTCGAAGTGTTTCCATTCCTTTAGTGTATTTTTATAAGGTCGTATTAGTACTTGTAAAAAGGAAAGTATCATCTCTCAAGTGAAATTAACATGAACCTTACTTATTTAAAAATTTTTTTGATAATTTGTGTGAATTATGATTATATACATTTTGCATTCTTAAGATAGGGTTTAAATCTCTAGCACTGTGCCGGTGTTTGATCTCGTAAATTTAATAGGCCTTTGACGCCGTTTTAAGGAGAACAGGTAAGCATTAGACCCCTCCCTCTTGATAAGTGAAACTGAAGTTAGAAGGAAGACCTGTAAATTTGGTATTCTGTTTATTTAGTCATCGCTATTAAATGTTGCTACTCAAGCTAACGTACGCATGATCAGTGATGGGTAAATTCAGGCTAATCCATTTCGAATCCAAATCAGAATCCTGAATACTTAGAATCCGAGATCGAATCCGAATCGCAGTCTCATTTTTGAATTTTTCGTAT
>SEYY01008658.1:5000-10000 GCA_009176605.1 Armadillidium nasatum | reverse complement strand
TATTGATATTGCTATTGTTATTATTATTATTATTACTTTATTATAATTGTAATTATTATTATTATTGGTATTATTATTACAATTGTTTCTATAATTATTATTAATGTCATCTATTATTATTATTATTATTATTATTATTATTATTATTATTATTACTTTTCCGTGACAATCTTAGTCTAAGATAGTTTCGGAAGCTTTTCAAAAAAAAATCTTTGTCATAAAGAGCCATTGAAGGGAAATTATTTTTATTGCTGAAAAACTTCGTAAAAAATTTTTAAATTTTTTATTTTTTTATTTTTGAATGATAAATACATGGTTTGAATTTTTTTTCTTATATCAGGGAAAAATAAACAATGTAAAAAAAATATATATGTATACAGAAAAAAATACGCAGATCCATTTCAATTTTTTAAGAGAGATTTTCTTTAATTTTGTAGTTTTTCGAAAACCGAAAAATATTCTTTTTTTTTTAAAAGTTTTTTTCTTGGAGTGATTCTTCTGTCGTAAAAACTGATCACAAAACATTTATCAAAACATTTTCTTGTCAAAATCAAAAATCCTCATATCATCTAAGCTTTTCTTCTCTACTTTCTATCCATCGTTTTTTTCTCTCCTTTCCCCTTATTTTATTTCTCTCTCTCTCTCTCTCTCTCTCTCTCTCTCTCTCTCTCTCTCTCTCTCTCTCTCTCTCTCTCTCTCTCTCTCTCTCTCTCTATTTATATATATATATGTATATATATATATATATATATATATATATATATATATATATATATATATATATATATATATATATATATATATATATATATATATATATACATATATATATGGTATATAGAGAAATAATTATAAAAGAAATTAAATTAAAAATTAAAAAAAAAAAATATAATATATATATATATATATATATATATATATATATATATATATATATATATATATATATATATATATATATTATATATTTATATATATATATATATATATATAATAATAGAAATAAATTTATTTAAATGAATATATGTATAAATTTTTAATTTGAACTTGAAATCTGGAAAATATTAGAATATATATATATATATATATATATATATATATATATATATATATATATATATATATATATATATATATATATATATATATATATATATATATATATATATATATATATATATATATATATATATATATAGAAGAATTCAATGTCATGCGAAAAATCATAAGAGATGTTAATATGTGGTAAATATTATGTAATTAGTATCATGAGTTACGTATTAAATATTTTTCTAAGCGTTTTTAAGTTAAGGAAAAGTGAGAAATGAATCTGCATTTTTGTCCTGAGAAATGTTGGATGAGAAAGAAATGAGGATTGAGGAAGTCTTTCAATTGTGCTTTCTTAATTAATTAACTATATATAAAAGTTTACGTCAAGGACAGACACTTAAACCTGATGAAGATTTTAATGAATTTGGATACAGTTGGAGGAATTTCAGTGTAATTTAACGCATAAAAGTGACAATTAGAAAGTAGCTTTTTAAAACTGTATTAAATATATATATATATATATATATATATATATATATATATATATATATATATATATATATATATATATATATATATATATATATATATATTATATATATATATATATATATGTATATATAAAGATTGCAAGAAATATTTTAATGTCTGTGAAATAAGAATGAGTTTAATTTTTATTGCTAGATAGTTATACGAAAAATTTGCTGAAGACAATGTACAGTCGTCAACAGAAGTTCGTTCCTATTAGGCTGGAAATAAATATTTATATAAAATGGAAATCATTTCATAAAAGCTCTATTTTGAATAAAAAGAAAATAAAAACATTGAGCGGGGCTTAACTGAACTGTGATTGGCTGAACCTGACATGATCCCCATTTTATATAAATATTTCTTTCCAGCTTAATAGGAACGAACTTCTGTTGACGACTGTACCTTATATCGATCACGACGAGATATTTCATTGTTTCGGAGGTATAGTAACGGAAATATTCGATTAATAATAATAATAATAATAATAATAATAATAATAATAATAATAATAATAATAATAATAATAATAATAATATAATAATAATAATAATAATAATAATAATAATAATAATAATAATAATAATAATAATAATAATAATAATAAAAATAATAATATTAAAAATAATAATATTTTCAATAATAATATAATAATAATAAACATAAATCATGATTATATGGAAAAGAGAAGGAAACCCTTGGTTGAAACTTAAAAAAAAAAGTTATTTTGGTAAAAGAGCTAACATATGTATATTTCTGGGAGTTTCAGTAACTAGAATGATAAAGAATGATAAGTATCTATAAAGAGAAGAATGTTTTTAATAAAATAGTAAATGGTGATAAACAGAGAGTCTTCATGCAGGAAATGCAAGTAAAAAAGTTATGAAATAATATGTATTGATGCGAAGCATGAATTAAACAAGGCAGTTTTTTTATGTTATCACAGCCACTCCCGTGCAGAGCTCTATTAGAGGAGTGTGGTTCTAAGCTATGGTAAATTGAGTTATATGTTATTCCTGACCAAGATGATAAGTTCAACATATTATTTGGGTTTGGATAGGGAAACCCTGTTCCAGCTCATCCTAATCGAGGGTTTTGTTGAACACCGGTGGGAGTGGTTTAGAATCCTTAATGGACGATCACTCTCCATGCTTGGAGAAATATTTAGAGAGAATGTGATATATATGTGTGCTGGAATAGGGTGAACTGTTGTGATTGGCTGTTTTTAAGTGATGTGCGAGTATTGAGATTAATTTTACACTTTGTCATAAACTATAATTAATTAATTAACTACAGAAAATCTCCAACAAACGATAATTTTTTTTGTCCGTTTAGGTAACCTGCTCTGAAGTTTCAACTTCTCACTGAATTCTTTGCAGAACACACACGAGAATAGTTCGCTGTCAAAATATTCATTTTATCTCACTTCGGCTTCCGCTTTGGCTTCGACTTCGGTGAAGAAAAAGTTGCCTAGGAGATGCTTGGAGGGGCGACATTCAAACAATGGCTCTCATCAACTTCTTCTCCCATCACCTATTGAAAGTTGGTAGCCTTGATAATGGCTTGCCCTGGCCCACTGTCTTCTTTTTCACTAACTTCTCGAACATTCACAGTCTCTTTTCTAATCTTCACTTTGTCGAACATTCACCTCCCTTCTTCTAGACCTCATCTCTTGTTCTTAACTGAAACTCAGATGTTTGAGTACTCTGACAGCAAACTCTACTCTGTTTCCTACTACCGTCTTTATCTTCAATTTTCAGCCGAAAGAGAATGTTGAGAATATGCGTCTGCTCTCGTGTATCTAATTTGGACACTTCTGAGTTTCCTACTTTATGGTTTATAGTTTCTTGCAACTCTACAACCAAATTCATTTGTTCTGTCCAATTTTCTCCTAACTCTTCAGACTATAAAAAATTCTTCAACTATCTTAACTCCAAAATTGAACAAATTTTTTCTTCTTCTAATTTCTCTGAAATTATAATTTTAGGTGATTTTCAACGTTCACCACCTCAAATAGTTCTCATGATCCAGCTGGTGAACTCTCTTATCACTTTTCAATGAAGAACAACCTTGAGAAATCGGAGTATCTCTCTACCCGTATCCTTGGCAGCCTCGGTGAAGAACCCAACATATTTGATCTTTCCCTACTACATACTGGATCTTTCTCCTTACATAGTTAAGCTCTTTCCCACATCCGGGTTCAAGCGATCACCTTCCTTTCTTTGTATTTTGTTCTGTATCTTCAAGTATTCCGCAAGAATGGGTCCCGCCTTCGGCGAGGAAACGTTTCTGGCATTTCGGTACCACTAACTGGTCTACCTTTCGGTTGCATGTTTCTGATTTCACATGAAATGATTATTGTTTTTGCTTGAAGGGTTCTTCGGAATGTACTGAGAAAATAACCGAGGTGATTTTCCCTGTGATTTCAATTCCTATCCACTCCTATACCGATGACTCCACAATTCATTACTCCTTTCAATATGAAACATGATCGCTTTCAATTCCTCATAAACTCAATTCCTCGATCTCTCTACGCAACACAACCTTTCGCACAGCTGAACTCTGAACTCTCCTGTCAAATACCTCTTCCATTGAGAAGGGGTTTTGCGACACTTCTTTCTACACAGTCTCATCCTTTCTCTGAAAACTCTCTGACCTCAGACTTAACCGCTATGCTCAATTTTACATGTACTCTACTGGTAAAGTCTGGAACACACTTCCTTTATCTATTTTCCCAACCTCCTATGACTTACATACTTTCAAGCGCCGTGTATCGGACATCGGCCTTTAACTTGACCAGATTTCCGGTTTATTCCCTAATTTTAGTAGAAATTTTAGTTGGTCTTTAACCTTTGCCCATCTAAGGCGAAAATAAAATAATATATATATATATATATATATATATATATATATATATATATATATATATATATATATATATATATATATATATTTATTTATTTATTTATATATATACAGAAAGAAATATTTAAATAGTTAATGAAAATATCCTTAGATATCCTTTATGTCAAAAGCCATAAAAGAAGCAAAAGTAATTAGGTGGAGAAACATATACATGATAACTTACTAATATATATATATATATATATATATATATATATATATATATATATATATATATATATATATATATATATATATTATATATATATATATATATATATATATATATTAATCTCCGGCATCCGCGATAGGCCTCGCCCAGCCAGCGGTATCCGCCGTGGGCCCGTGAAACCCAAGGATCTTCCTCGAAAGATCCCACTGACAGGACGAAAGTCCTTCTTCTGGGAGAAGACGATTATTATATATATATATATATATATATATATATATATATATATATATATATATATATATATATATATATATATATATATATATATATATATATATATATTATA
>SEYY01008656.1:10000-17282 GCA_009176605.1 Armadillidium nasatum | reverse complement strand
CCTCCTTTTTCTGCTATACGCAATCATTCACTTTCCTGCCATTCCTCTATTCTTCAAAACCATTTTTCTGTTCTATCTTCACACTCCAATTCCAACTCACTCCGTATCCTTGAATCACTGTATATTCATAAATTAAAACCAGATCTCAACAATAATCTTTCTACTATGCCCTTGCTTGTCACCGATCTCTAAATTTTGTTACTTAATCCGATCTTTTATTCCATATTACTTGCTAACACTCTCTACACTTTGGAACGCTCCAATTGTTCAAATTCTTATATTGTTATAGTCCTGATTCCTTCAGACATCATTCTGAGTGTACAACTCATCTCAGACCATAGTAGCAGCCCTTAAATCTATACTTAGTATGTTAGTTTATATTATTGTTTTTGATATAAATTTTTTATTTTCTATTTTTTTTTTCTTCTTTTTTATTTATTTATTTATTTATTTATTTTTTTTTTTTATTATTTTATTTTTTATTGTTTATTTTTTATTTTTAGTTATCTATATATTATAGTCTGTATATATTATCTTTATAATTTATACCATGTATTATTATGTATATATATTATTATTTATTTTATAACCATATATTGCTTTTGTTTATGTGTTTGTACGTACGTGTCATTTTTTTTTTTTTTTTTCATTTTGTCTATCATTTAAGTTTATTCCAGTTACCTAGCAGTCACGTTACCGATAGTTCATCCGTTTAAATATTATTTTGTTGTGTACCTTTTTTTAATTTTGTCATGTCTGATATTTTGATAAAGACATTATCATTATTCCTGATTCTCATATAATTGTTAATTATTCATTCTTAATTATACTTAACACTTATTCACTTAAATTTTCACAGTTCTTAGGTTCATTTATTAGATGTGTTCATTTGTGTTATTATCATTGTTGTTCTTTTTTTTTTTTTTTTGTTGTTGTTTGACTTTTGTGACTTTATTGTACCATTTTATAAAAAAATTTCAGATAAAATCATGAAGATGGCCAAAAAAAGGCCGAAACGTTATTTATAGTTTTATCATAATAAAGTCAATATAATATAAAAATTGTAGTTATTAATAAGAGGATTCTCAAAGAATGCTCTACTTGTTTTTTGCTATTCTCTTTATCATTAAAATTAAGCTCAAAAGGAGCATATATATATATATATATATATATATATATATATATATATATATATATATATATATATATATATATATATATATATATATATATATATATATATATATATATATATATATATATATATATATATATTATATATATATTTTGTTTTATGTATGTTATATATATATGAATGTAAATGCCCTTTTTTCATTGTTTAACTCCAAACCAATCAAAAAAAAATTTTTTTTTTTTTTTTTTTTTTTTTTTTTTTTTTTTTTTTTTTTATATTTTTCGTTTTCATTCCTGTTTTTTTTATATATACATGTTCCCTATGTTACGTGTAACGGATATTATTTCATAATTTATAGATATTTCTTATTTTTGTTTTGTTTTTGTTTTTATTTTTTATTTTATTTTATTTGTCAGTGTTATTTTAATGAATTTTGTGTTTTTCCAGTTCTTGAAAATGATTTCAGCAGAAATCGAAATGTTGAATATTGTTAATAATACTAAAATATATAATAACTGTTGATATAACTTATAACTATTAAACTAAATTAATGTTGCATCATTGTTTTGTTCTACTGATTTTACTTAAAATTAAGCTTAATAGAAGCACACCTATTTACAATATATATATATATATATATATATATTATATATATATATATATATATATATATATATATATATATATATATATATATATATATATATATATATATATATATATATATATATATATTCTGGTATCCCTCCTAGTACTCCTTCTCCTCTCAGATGTCCCATGCCTCCGCCTGTAATTACTCTTGATCGGGTGCATGGGATCCTGAAATCTATGAACGTCAGGAAGGCCAGTGGCCCGGATGGCATTCCCCCTCGTGTTCTGAGGGAGTGTGCTTCCGAGTTGGCCCCTGTCCTCGTTCAGCTCTATTCTCTATGCCTTAATACTAATACTTTTCCTCAATGCTGGAAGCGTGCATTTGTTCAGCCGATCCCGAAAAAAGGTAATCGTTCTGACCCTTATACCTATCGACCTATAGCTCTCACTTGTGTTCTGTCTAAAATTTTTGAAACTCTCCTCAACTCTCATTTCCTGGATCATTTGGAGTCTCATTCTCTTCTCTCAGATCACCAGTATGGCTTTCGACGCTCGAGGTCAACTGGTGACATACTTTCCTATCTTACTGATCTATGGTCTTCTGCCCTTAGGGACTTCGGGGAGTCTTGTGTGGTGGCGCTTGACATATCCAAGGCTTTCGACCGGGTATGGCATGCGTCACTGCTCTCCAAGCTCCCTTCCTTTGGGTTTCCTGCTTCCCTTTGCTTACTCTTGTCTAGTTTTCTCTCAGATCGTTCCATTTCGGCTCTTGTAGATGGAGCGACCTCTTCCTCCTTTTCTGTCAACTGTGGTGTTCCTCAGGGATCTGTTTTATCTCCTGTTTTATGTTCGATTCCTCGAAATTATAGCATCACTAGCAGTTAATAAAATTATAAATAATGATTCCACGGTTGATTTATCAAAGTGGTTATCAAAATTATAGCATTTGCACTGCGATTTATACTCAGGATAGAACCTGGTCCATGTTGACGCTACGCCCAAGTTGTGGTCGGGGAGATATTGAAGGGACTTTTCACTAGGCGAGATATGTCAGTAGAAGTTCTGGATTATTTCCTTTTGAACCATCAGTGGAGTAGTGGTCAACACAACGGACTTCCATCTTTTGGGCCCGGGTTCGATTCCTCGAAATTATAACATCACTAGGCAGTTAATAAAATTATAAATAATGATTCCACGGTTGATTTATCGTAGTGGTTATCAAAATTATAACATTTGCACTGCGATTTATACTCAGGATAGAACCTGGTCCATGTTGACGCTACGCCCAAGTTGTGGTCGGGGAGATATTGAAGGGACTTTTCACTAGGCGAGATATGTCAGTAGAAGTTCTGGATTATTTCCTTTTGAACCATCAGTGGAGTAGTGGTCAACACAACGGACTTGCATCTTTTGGGCCCGGGTTCGATTCTCGAAATTATAACATCACTAGCAGTTAATAAAATTATATATATATATATATATATATATATATATATATATATATATATATATATATATATATATATATATATATATATATATATATATATATATATATATATATATATATATATATATATTATTTTTATTTATTTATTTTTTTCTTTCTTTTATTTCACCTCTGGTGGGCAAAGGCCAGAGGCCTACTAATATTCCACCAGAGTTAGGGGGAAAATCAGGAAGATGGTCAAATTAAGCGCCGACATGACCTGATCCACGTCGTTTGAGGGTGCATTAGTCATAGGAAGTTGAAAAAATATATGAAGGAAGTGTGTTCCAGACTTTACCAGTAGAGTATATGTAAGATTGACCATAGCGGTTAAGTCTGGGGACGGAGAGTTGGACAGAGAAAAGATAAGGATGTGAAGACTGTGTTAACTTGTGCTCCTCAACGGAGGAAGTATGCGACGAGAGAGTTCAGAAGAGCAATGTCTATTATAATAGCGATAGTATATAGAGAGTGACGCAACAATTCAAAGGGCAGAAAGAGATTGGAGAGAAATAGTGAGAGCAGGAGAGTTGATAAGGAGAAAAGCACTAGACTTCACCTTTTCCAGGAGAGCTGTATGAGTGGAACCACCCCAGATGTGTGACGCATACTCCATACAGGGGTGAACAACACCTCTTTACAGAGCAAGCAACTGGGGTGGTGTGAAGAAATAATAAAGGAGCCTCAGAACACCCAACCTCTTAGAAGCTTGTTTAGAAAGAGAAGTAATGTGATCTTTCCAATAAAGATCACGAGAAAAAGAAACACCAAGAATATTAAGGAGAGATGAAGGTTTGAGTTGTGTTTTCGAAGAAGATTTCATAGTTGTGTGGAAGATTGTGTCGAGTAGAGAGATGGAAGAATTGCGCTTTTGAGGCATTGAAAACGACCATGTTTTCTCTGCCCCAATTTGAAATGAGAGATAGATTAGAGGTTAGTTGCTCCAAGTCATCATCCTTGCTTCTATTAACTGTTTGCTGGGAGGGGCGCCTTTCAAAATGAAAAGAGTAATGAAGGGTGGAGTCATCAGCATAGGAGTGGATAGGAGATGAAGTAATAGAGAGAAGGTCATTAATGAAAAGCAAAACTTGTATTACTGAGCTTGCACCCTGCCTTGGTAAACTATTTCGTCTCTGTCTTTTTACTTCAACCGTCACTTCATGCTGGAAACGTGCGCTCATTCAGCATGAGCCTAAGAAGAGAATCCCCTTTCAATCCTCCAATTAATGTCTCATTTCTTTAACCTCTGTTCTCTCTAAAGTTTTCGAATCAATTCTTAACAGGTAGATTTGGAAACATCTCAATTCTTCAAATCTTATCTCTGATAGCCAGTAAATCTTTTGTAAGAAAAGCTCTAGTGGTGATCTTCTTTCCCTTCATCCTGACTCTTGATCTTCTGCTCTTCGGCATTTCGATGAATCTTTTGCTGCCCCGCTGTACATTTCTAAAACCTTCGATAGCGTCTGGTACAAAGCTTTGATTTCCAAACTTCCCTCTTTCGGAATCTACCCTTCTCTCTGATTTTCTTTCTGGTCGTTCTATTGCTGATGTTGTAGACGGTCGGTCACCGTTCATCCTTTAAATCTATTAATACTGGTGCTCCTCAGTATACTGTCCTGTCCCCAAAACCTTTTCTGCTCTATTACTTCATTACCTATCCACTTCCTATGCTCATAACTTCATCCTTCATTATTCCTTTCAGTTTGTAAGGCGCCCCACCCAGCTAGAATGGTGACCTTGGAGCAACTGACCTCAGATCTTTCTCGCATTTCAAATTGAGGTTATTTAACTTATTTATAGATAAAGTGGTGAGATTGATAGAAATGGAAGGAAAAAGTGTGGGAATGAGGAATCAACATGTTATATGGAATGCGATTGTCTTATTGTATGAGGATGACGTTGTACTTTTGTCTGAGACTCAAGTTAGTTTAAAGATATTGATAGAAGAATTTTCTAAAGGTTATGATGAATTAAGCTCAAGAGTGAATGTAGGAAAGAGTAAATGGGGAGGAAGGGGAGAGAGATGTAGGTGGGAAAGGAGAAATAATATATGGGTGCAAATTTTGGGGGAGTGGGGATGGTAGTGAAGAAAATGAAATAGGATATAGAATAAAAGAAGGGGAGATGTTGGAAGGGTTGATGGATATTTGGAAGATAGGTTAGGTTGTCAAGAGGGGTGAAGAAGAAGGTTTGTGGGATGTTGTATACTGGTGGTTATGTATGCGAGTGAGGTGTCGAGGTTGAATGCGAAGAAGAGAAAAAGGTTCATGTTTTCGAAATGAAGGGGTCTGAGAGCGTTATGTGGTGTAGGTAGAAGGGATAGAGTCAGGAATGTTACAATAAAGGAGATGTGTGACTGGGGAAGGTATATGGTTGGGAAAGCCGAACAGAATATGCTGAGTTGGCTTAGTCATGTTTGTAGGATGAATGAAGGGAGACTGGCTAAAAAGGCGTTTGTATCGGAAGTGAAAGGTGTGAGAAGTAGGGGGAGACAGGGGAGGTTGGGTGAGTGGGGTCAGAGTTATTGAGGGATAAAGGAGGAGGGTATGAGGATACGAGGGTTATGGAGGACAAGAAAGAGTGGTGAGAGGGTGAGTGTTGGTAACGGTTGTGACTAGAGATAGTCAACACCACACGATTACGGGAAAAGTTGTGAGTATAAAAAAAATGAGAGTTGGATAGAGAAAATTAGAAAATGTATAAAGTTGTGGGTGGATTTCGGTAGAAGAAATGGTAAAGCTCTGAGGAAAGTGAAGAAATGCCGAAGAGCGGATGACCAAAAGTCAAAGAGAAAGGAAAGAAGGTTTCATATACATACATATATATATATATATATATATATATATATATATATATATATATATATATATATATATATATATATATATATATATATATATATATATATATATGAGACTGTGTAGAAAGGCGTGTCGCACGAGCTCATCTCAGAGGAGGAGGTATGCGACGAGAGAGTTCAGAAGAGCAGTGTCCATTGTAATAGCGATAGTACAGAGAGTGAGTCGCACAACAATACAACGGGTAGAAAGAGATTGGAGATTGTAATAGTATAGATAGTATAGAGAGTATGGATAGTATAGAGAGACTGATGCATCAATTCGACGGGCAGAAAGAGACGAGAATTAGTGAGAGGAAGAGAGTTGATAAGACGGAAATCCCTAGACTCCACGTTCTCAAGGAAAGCTTTATGAGTGGAACTGCCCCAGATGAGTAAGGCATTCTCCAGACTGGGGAGAGAAACACCCCTATAAAAAGTATGTAATTCACGTGGCGTGAAGAAATTCTGAAGGAGTCTCAGAGCAGCCAACCTTTTAGAAGCTTGTTTAGAAAGAGAAGTAATGTGATTTTCCAAGAAAGATCTAGAGAAAAAGAAACACCAAGATTATTAAGGACAGATGAAGGCTTGAGTTACGTGTTTTCGATGAAGATATCATAGTTATGAGGAAAATTGTGTTGAGTAGAGTGATAGAGAAATTGAATTTTGGTGGCATTGAAAATGACCATGTTTTCTCTGCTCCAATTTGAAATGAGAGATAGATTAGAGGTTAGTTGCTCCAAGTCTGCCCTTCTCGTGTCTATTAATTGATGTTGGGAGGAGTGCCTTTCAAATTGAAATTAGTAATGAAAGGTGGAGTCATGGGCATAGGAGTGGAAAGGAGATGAAGTAACAGACAGGTCATTAATGAAAAGCAGAAAGTGTTGGGGATAGGACAGATCGTTGAGGAACACCACTATTAATAGATTTAAAGGATGAACGGTGGCCGTCTACAACATCTGTAATAGAACGATCAGAAAGAAAATCAGAGTGAAGACCACAGAGAGAAAGACAGATTCCGAATGAGGAAAATTTGGAAATCAAAGCTTTGTTTCAGACTCTATCAAGAGCTTTTGATATGTCCAGCGCGAAAACAAAAGACTCAATGAAATGTCGAAAACCGGAGGACTAAGAATCAAAGAGAAGGGAAAGAAGATCCCCAATAGAGTATTTCTTAAGAAAGTCATACAGAAAATCAGAAATATGATTAGAAGAATTGAGATGTTTCCAA
>SEYY01008656.1:2500-7500 GCA_009176605.1 Armadillidium nasatum | reverse complement strand
TTACTATTATTGATATTAAAATTAATAATGTTATTACTATTCCCATTATTATTAATTTTATAAGATAAATGTATTGATTAGCATGATATTTATCCCACATTTTGTTATAATAATTTTGTTATATGCACCATATTAGTATTTACTTTTAAAATAAAATTAAATAACTTATTTAAACTACTAAAACTTGGGGCTCAATGGTAACCACTGTGTATCCCCTTAGAAGTCCCTTTTCTGAGAACTGTACAGTCACTTCATTACTATTACCATTGTTGTTATTATTGCATTAGTGTCGTTATTAATATTAGAATTAGTATAGTTAGTAGCATAGGACCTACTACATATTGTAAATTACAGTGTACATTCAATGAATAAAAAATTTTGAATTTGAATTTGAATTTGAATTATTATTATTATTATGATTATCATTATTATGCTTAGAGTACGTTTTAAACAATATTACAAATGCATTCCGACCAACCTTTAAGTTGGTGTTAATGTTGAGAAAGGCCTACTGTACGTTAGAATGGCCTACTTTTTTAAATGAGTCTCTTTTTAAGTTTCAGAAATAGTAAAAGAATTTTATTCTAACAAAGGCCTCTGTGTGTGTGAGTGCGTGAGTGCCTGTACTAAAATAGGAGTGAAATTTCGATTTGGTAAAAAGATGGTTGACAACCATATGGCCACTACGATTTGCGGTATCAACGATTTCAACGAGATTTGAACAAATGTTGTCAACCACTCAACGTGGTGAATTCCCATAATCGCCCACAGGACAAAATGAAAAATTGAGTCAAGCCATCTAAATCTTAAACACGCCAAAACGTAAACATCCAAAACGCCGACAACTAGTTTGCTAAGGAAAAACGGTGGACAACATTTTTTCACAACTCTGTCTAATCGTCAACACACTATATATATATATATATAATATATATATAATATATATATATATATGTATATATATATATATAATATATATATATATATATATATATATATATATATATATATATATATATATATATATATATATATATATATATATATATATATATATATATATATATATATATATATATATATATATATATATATATAATATATATATATATATATTAGTTACAGAGCAAAAGTGAGGATCAAGGTAAGGCCCCAGGGACCCCCAGGACGGAGTCTCCTGAGCCTGGGGCTACGCTCCAGGGTATCCCCACCTTCAAAAAATATTATTATTATTATTATTATATATATATGATCCCCCCTATCCCCATTCCCCCACCAAAAAAAAATTTAAAATTTAAAAAAATTATATAATATATAATATAATATATATATATATATATATATATATATATATATATATATATATATATATATATATATATATATATATATATATATATATATATATATATATATATATATATATATATATATATATATATATATATATATATATATATATATATATATATATATATATATATATATATGGGGGATATCGATTAAATAATGGTTATTAATTAATCAAAAGTTAATTAATAAAATTATTATGAAATAATAATTATTGAACTCTTGCTAAAACTTGTATTTTCACGATTTATCTATTTTCTTAAGGGTCTTCATGAACCAACCTTCTTTAGATGACAATATATTAACAATACATGCATTCATATTATGGTTTTGGACTACATCCTTACTAGCATGTGCCATAACTTTCCCTTCATTTTATTATTATCATTAATTTTCACCCATATGAACTTACATTTTAGATCCCATTACACACTATTCAAATCAAGAACCGACATACTTAGCATCGAAAGATGGTAAACTCTATATTTCTTCATATGCTAATTACCATTATCCTGCTTTCCATGAATATTTGGGCGATTTCTCGTGATAAATACCGAATCCTCACTACCACTTATCGTAACTCACCATCCATATATACATTTCATTTATTTAGCATGCTTTTACATAGGCAATGCAAGATTTCTAACATACTAAGATTTCTAACATCAAACATAAGAATACCCAATTCTACCAATATAACTAACTCGTAAAAACTTTTCATTTTCACACTTCATCTACTCTCTTATGGGTCTTCATAAACTAACATGCTTTAGATAACAATATATCAACAATACAAATATTCATACTAAGGCTTTGGCAGCATCAAACATAGGAATTCTCAAATTTAGCAATTCTAGTCAACATACATGCAACATCATCAATATTGAGGTTAAGCAAATTAATAATTTATTCATTTACTTTCGAATGTCACCAGCATTCAATAACTATATCGTATAAACTTATATTTGCCACACTACATCTATTTTCTTAACGTTTGACTCTTTTACAAACTATCTAACACTGTTTAGAACTTCGATATATTTATTTTATTAACATTTTTCTTTTAAAATATTTAATTTTAATTTTTTTTCATCAAACATCTGATATAACATGTTACATACACACATACTAACGTAAAGTATCTTCAGAGAACACAAGCAATTAACGAAAACATAAAATGCCCATACACATTTTCATGCTTTCTAAATTATTCATAGGGTTATTTCCTATGCAGATAATGACATCCTTATATTTAGTCTTTTTACACTTAACAAAAATTTTCATATTAACGGAATCTATAACTATAACTTTCAGAATTCTACTTAAACTTATTTATTTACTAACGATATTTTACCCTATATTTAGCTTTCAGCATACCTTTTATGATACAGTAAGGTCCTTACTAATATATTTAAAAATACAAAAACACACTTTTCGACTGACACATTTATACCTTAATGTTTCTATGGTGTTTTATCCTAAGCAACATTCAAACCAACCATGACCAATCATAACCAACGATCTCTTATTCATGCATTTTCAAGGTTAGCATATTTCAAATACGAGACAAATATTTCATATTAAACATGAAAAAACAATTATTTTCATGTTTTGAGCTGTTACGAGCTGTATTTTTTACTAACATTAGCTATTCATGCATTTTCAAGTTAACATATTTCAAATACGAGGTAAATATTCCATATTAAACATGAAGAAACGGTTATTTTCATGTACGACTCCTTCACGATCTGTATTTTTACTATCATTAACTATTTTAAAGAAAAATTGCAAAAGTAAAACCACTCATATATATATATATATATATATATATATATATATATATATATATATATATATATATATATATATATATATATATATATATATATATATATATATATATATATATATATATATATATATATATATATATATATATATATATATATATATATATATATATATATATATATATATATATATATATATATATATATATATATATATATATATATATATATATATATATATATATATATATATATATATATATATATATATATATATATATATATATATATATATATATATATATATATATATATATATATATATTTGTTCTCCACACAAAACGAACGACGCTGTTACATAAGGGTTTTTTTTCCATTACAAATACGAGAAAAATCATGTCATTTGCTCCAAAACAGTTTTCATGGCATCAGCTATTTATGGCTATGTAAAAATGCATTTCGAATTTAAGAGGGTAATGAAGAGTGGAACAGACTACATAAGAGTTGATTGTGGATAAACTGACAGACAACAGATAGTTAGTTCATTAATAAAAAGCGAAGGGGAAGGAATAGAAAATTCCTTAGAGAACAACATTAGTAATCACCGTACAAAAAATGTACGGTTGATCTCTGTGACAGTTACTATATAGGTACCAGAAAGAAAATAGCAGAGAAGAGTAAAGTAAAAAATTTCGAAATAAAAGTTTTATACAAAGGCCTATCTAAAACTTTCAATATGTTTAGCTTCACAACGAAAGATTCCATGAAATGAGGAAAAGCAGGAAAATGTAAGAGAAGGAAAACAAGATTGCCAGTACAAAGAACTTACAAAGTACAAAATACAAAGTACAACTTGCCAGTACAAAGATTGCTTTGTACAAAGAACACATTGATGATCTAAGATAGTGCACCAAAATATGTACAACAGAAATTTTTCAGAATCCTGCAGGACAAATGAGAAACCTGAAAATTCACAATGAAACCCAAAGAAACTTTCCTAAATTATTTATTGGCTTCCAAATGAAGAATAAGAATTGGTTCTTGTAGGATTTCCTATGAAAACATGGGGATATTTCTGATTTTAAATTCAAAATTTCGGACCTTGAAATACCGGTTTTACAATGGGAATTCATATTGGTTCTTATAGACTTTAACCAATGGGAAACAGTATGAGAATTAATGAAAAGTTTTTATGGAAAGATCCAAATAATTATGATTGCAAATGCGTGGAAATTGAAATAAAAGTTGTAAAAATTATTGGAATAAGAAATCCGTTTTCTAGACGGAAGGAATAGATCTTTTTTAAGCACTAATCTACACCAGTGTTATGTGAAGAAAGAGTGCAGGAGTCTTTACTTGGAATTCCTTAAATGAACGCTCGAGAAGCTAAAGCGTTGTTCCAATCAATCAACTATACATGAATATAAAAATAAATATATAAAAAGTTAAAATTATTCAACGAAAGAAATAAGAGAGGCATTCATACAAAGAAAATTATCGTAGCTGAAATGCTAGGTAGATTCGATATCTTATATTTAGGGACAGAGGTGTCAAAAATTGATATATATATATATATATATATATATATATATATATATATATATATATATATATATATATATATATATATATATATATATATATATATATATATATATATATATATATATATATATATATATATATATATATATATATATATATATATATATATATATATATATATATATATATATATATATATATATATATATATATATATATATATATATATATATATATTTATATATATATATATATATATATACTACAATCTACAACCTCTCCCAGGAAGGGTTTTCACCCTGTCAGTGGAACCAG
>SEYY01008655.1:65000-70000 GCA_009176605.1 Armadillidium nasatum | reverse complement strand
AAAGTCGAATGCACCAGTTTTGAAAACCACAGGAGGAATAAAATCAGGAGCGTAGGCCTTCTAGTATTAAGCTCAGAGAGAGCAGAAATGACGTCTTTTGTAAAAATTATAATTGTAGGCATAAATGAGTTGGAGAGGGTTGAAGGAGGAGGAACGGCTCCAGAATCGTCTAAAGTTGAATTAGAGGCAAAAGCTTGAGGGAAGAGTTCAGCTTTAGAAGAGGGCGAAACGGGAGTTGTGCCTTCAGAAGGTACTAGAGTAGAGAAAGATTTCTAAGCAGTGTTAGAGTTGACATTGTCTGCAAAAAGCCAGAAAGGGTGTGAAGAAGAGGAACCAGAAAGATTACTGCATTTTCAACAGAGAAAATTTTTTGGTGTACCGGAGAATTGATTGTGCACGATTCCGGGATGAAATATTAGTTTCATATATATTATATATATATATATATATATATATATATATATATATATATATATATATATATATATATATATATATATATATATATATATATATATATTATATAATTATTATTATTATTATTATTATTATTATTATTTATTATTATTATTATTATTATTATTATTATTATTATTATTATTACAGTAAAATGGGATCGTATAATTGTTGAAGGTGCTTGCGAGAAATTATAGCTTTAACTTCAAATTTGTTTGTCTTCATTTTTTCTCACAGTTAGAAGCCTTCCCTGATATTCTCTCAGATTGAGAACCCCTACTTTAAACACTTCACTGTTGAAAGCCATACAGTTTTAGTAAGTTGCTTTCTTAAACTTTTATAGTACTTTTTTTTACTTTCTTGCATATAAATTTTGGATTTGATTCATAAAACAGCAATTTAAAAAGTTTTAACTTTTAAAAATTTTACTTTTTTCTCCCGGACTCTAAAACCGAAAAGTGCATATATATATATATATATATATATATATATATATATATATATATATATATATATATATATATATATATATATATATATATATATATATATATATATATATATATTATATATTTTTTTCCATTTAGATTTCGACAATTAAACGGATACATGCAAACCTGGCAAACTAATTTCTCTTCAAAATGGTATGAAAAAAAAAATCAATACAGTTGAAAGGTCTGGAAAAATGAAAGTTACATGGTCTTACTATATATATATATATATATATATATATATATATATATATATATATATATATATATATATATATATATATATATATATATATATATATATATATATATATATATATATAATATATATATATATATATATATATATATATATATATATATATATATATATATATATATATATATATATCATAATAAAATATATAATATATAGGGATATTATAATATGGGTTACTTTTCAAGGATATATATAATAAAATACTGGCTGGCCTATATGCCGGATATATATATATATATATATATATATATATATATATATATATATATATATATATATATATATATATATATATATATAAGTAATAATTTAAGTATACTAAAACTCTCGCTGACTAAATATTCATTAAACATCAAAATTTAAAGTTTGCTATAGGGAATCGAACCCTGGCCCTTATACCACAAAAGCAGAGTATATATATATATATATATATATATATATATATATATATATATATATATATATATATATATATATATATATATATATATATATATATAGCGAGTCTGTTTATTCTTGCCTGGAACAATATGAAAACTATTTGGTTTTGAAATTAAAATTTGAGCGAAGTAATATTGGTATTTCAATCTTTCGAAAACTATGCAATATTTTGGGAGGATTCTTCTTCCTGTCTTTAAATCCTTGTCCAGTCTTTTAATTTTGGAGTATCTGGGAAAGAACTAAAAAGGATTTTTGAAGCCATTGCGCCGTTTTCTGTTTCAGAAGAAGAGAAAAAGTAAACTGGATTTGCCGTAAAAATTTGAAATCTTGTGATCATTTTTATATTCGAAAAATATTTAAAGTATTGGATATTTAAGATGTTTGAAAATTTTTAGAAAAGCTTTGATTTTTAAGTTTCCCTCTTTCGAAACTTATTCTTCTCTCTTATTTCTTTTCCGGTCGTTCAATAGCAGCTGATTTAGAAGGCCACCTTCATAATTTTAATCTATTAATGGTTGTGTTATTATTGACCTTCTCTGTTACTTCATCTCCTATCCACTCCTATGCCGATGTTTCCATCCTTCATTACTCTTTTCAATTTGAATGGAGCCCCTCCCAATAGCAGTTAATAATAGATGTAAGGAGTGTAGCCTTGGAGCAAGTAATCTCTGATCTATCTCTCATTTCAAATTCTGGCAGAGAATAAAATATGGTCAATTTCAATTCTTCAAAAACTTACTTCCTCCATCTCTTTGCTCAACATAACAAACAACATAACAGAGACGAACAACACCCCTATACAGAGCAAGCAACTGGGGTGGGGTGAAGTAATTCTGAAGGCGCCTCAGAATACCCAACCTCTTAGAAGCTTGTTTACAGAGAGAAATAATGTGATCTTTCCAAGAAAGATCACGAGAAAAAGAAACACCAAGAATATTAAGAACAGATGAAGGTTTGAGTTGTGTGTTTTCTAAGAAGATATCTTAGTTGTGTGGAAGATTGTGTCGAGTGGAGAGATGGAGGAACTGAATTTTTGAGGCATTGAAAACAACCATGTTCTCTCTGCCTCAATTTGAAATACGTGAAAGATCAGAGATTAGTTTCTCCAAGTCTACCCTTCTCGAGTCTAATAACTGCTGTTGGGAAGGACGTCTTTCAAACTGAAAGGAGTTATGAAGTGTGGAGTCATCAGCATTGGAGTGGATAGAAGATGAAATAATAAAAAGATCATTAATGAAAAGTAGAAAAACTGTTGGAGATAGGACAGAACCCTGAGGAACCACACTATTAATAGATTTAAAGGAAGAACGGTGGCCGTCTACAGCAGCAGCTATAGAACGACCGGAAAGGAAATTAGAGAGAATGTCATAGAGGTAAGGATAGATACCGAAAGAGGGGGGTTTGGAAATCAAAGCTTTGTGAAAGACCCTATCAAAGGTTTTCGATATGTCCAGCGCCACAGCAAAGGATTCACCGGAATGTCGAAGAGCTTTTCTTACGAAACACATACTGGCAATCAGAGATAAGATTAGAAGAATTGAGATGTTTTCAAATATTCCTGTTAAGGATTGAATCGAAATCTTTAGCAAGAACGGAGGTCAAAGAAATGGGACGGCAGTTGGAGGGTTGAGAGGGATCCCCCTTCTTCGGCATAGGCTGAATGAGCGCACGTTTCCAGCAAGAAGGGAAGGTCGAAGTAGAAAGGCAAAGACGAAATAGTTTACCAAGGCAGAGTGCAAGCTCGATAGCACAGGTTTTGAGAACCACAGGAGGAATACCATCAGGACCGTACGCCTTCTTAGTATTAAGCTCAGAGAGAGCAGAAATAACGTCTTTAGAAGAATAATGATTTTAGGCATAAAGGAGTTGGAAGGGATTGAAGGAGTAGGAATAGCTCCGGAATCGTCTAAGGTAGAATTAGAGGCAAAAGTTTGAGCAAAGAGTTCAGCTTTAGAAGAAGGTAAAACAATAGTTGTACCGTCGGAAGATACTAAAGGAGGGAAAGAGGAAGAAGCAAAGTTAGAGTTGACATTTTTTGCAAAATGCCAGAAAGAACGTGAGGAAGAGGAACCAGAAAGATTATTGCATTTTCGATGGAGAAAAGAGTTTTTGTGATACGAAGGATAGATTTTGAAATATAGGTTGCGTGAGTTTCTGGAGTTTGAAGACGACGGTATTCCCTGAAGGCAGTATCCCTGCTGCGGATAGCTTGAGAACATGTAAAGTTAAACCAAGGTTTGTTGAGTTTAGTAGAAGGGAAAGAAAATAGAATGTACGCCTCCATGCCGGAGAAAATCACCTCCGTTATGCTTTCAGCACACTCCGAGGGACCCCTTCCACGGAAGCAATAATCATTCCAAGGGAAATCAAAGAAGTACGACTGCAAGTACGACCGGCTTGCTACACCAAAATGCCACAAACGTTTCCTTTCAACAAGAGGGGGTCTTTAGTGCGGAAGACTTGAAGAGATAGAAGAGGATACAGAGAAAAGAAGATGATCGGAGGAACCCAGAGGAGGAAAGAGCTTAACAGTATAAGGAGAAGGATTAAAAGTTAGAAAAAGGTCTAGAATGTTGGGCTCGTCTCCAAGATGTTCAGGGATACGTGTAGGGAGCTCAAGGTCGTTTAGGATAGCGAAATGGAAGGCGCGTTCACCAGCTGCAGAAGAAAACCATTGGCGGTGGTGAACATTGAAATCACCTAATATGATGATTTCCGAGAAAGGAGAAGAAGAAAGAATGTGCTCTATTTTGGAGTTTAGATATTAAATGAATTTAGGATAGTCAGTAGGATTAGGAGATAAATAAGCAGAACAAATGAATTTAGTCGTAGAATGGCAAGAGAGCCTGAGCCACAAGGTAGAAAATTCGGAAGACTCCAAATTAGAGGGACGAGAACAAACAACAACGTTTCGCACGTATGCGCAACATCCGCCTTTGGCTGAAAACTGAGGATAGAGACAATATGAGGAAACAGAATTGGGTTTGCTATCAGAATGCTCAAACATCTGAGTTTCGGTCAAGAATAAGAGGTGAGGTCTAGAAGAAGAGAGGTGATGTTCAACAAAGTGGAAATTGGAATAAAGACCTCGACTGTTACAGAAATTAATGAAAACAACAGACCTTGCATCCTCAATAGCCGACTGCAAATTCCTGGTGGCACCAACCCCATCACCGGAGGCCACTAACTTCCAAGTGTTGATGGGGGAAGGGGTGGATGAGGGGCTATCTTTGGAATCCTCCCCTGTTGGATTCTCCGAGGCTACCAAAGTCGACGCCATTTTTTTTTATTTTATATTTATTTATTTATTTATTTATTTTTTTAAGGGATGTGTGAAAGAAATAGTGTTTACT
>SEYY01008655.1:60000-62500 GCA_009176605.1 Armadillidium nasatum | reverse complement strand
ATTTTAAAAATAAATTTCTTATCCTCTTATCAAACAATTTATTAATGTTTTGAAATACAGATTAATTATTTATTTTAACTGTAAAGAATATTTCTTTAAACTGGCACATTATTACATTATGTTTCAGCAATTTCGAGTTTAATTAAACAAAAATTTTACACTCTGACCTTATTTTAATTAAGAGTGTTTTTAGATTAATTTTCATTTATTTAATCATTAATTAATTAATTGATTTATGTACTTACTATTATTATTATTATTATTATTATTATTATTATTATTATTATTATTATTATTATTATTATTATTATTATTTATTATTTAGCAATAGTGTTTGAATATTTTTAAATATATATAATTATATATTTTTTTTTTTTTTTTTTTTTTTTTTTTTTTTTTTTTATTTATATATATTTCGATATATATATATATATATATATATATATGTATATATATATATATATATATATATATATATATATATATATATATATATATATATATATATTATATATATATATATATATATATATATATATATATATATATATATATATATATATATATATATATAATATATATAATATATATATATATATATATATATATATATATATATATATATATATATATATATATATATATATATATATATATATATATATATATATATATATATATATATATATATATATATATATATATATATATATATATTATAATATATTATATATATATATATATATTTATATATATAATATTTATTATATATATATATATATATATATATATATATATATATATATATATATATATATATATATATATATATATATATATATATATATATATATATATATATATATATATATATATATATATATATAACAATTGGACGTAAACATTATTTTTTCCAAAATACACTTTTCAGAGATAATGTCACAGCGTTGAACATTTTAGACATTCTCTAATCCAGCATATATAATATATAATAATATATATATATATATATATATATATATATATATATATATATATATATATATATATATATATATATATATATATATATATATATATATATATATATATTAGGGATGGAGTGAAGTATCGTATCGTATCGGTATCGGCAAGTATCGGCATATTTTCCGATAGGTATCGGTATATCGGTATCGGTATCGGTATCGGCCTTTTCAGTATCGGTATCGGTATCGGCAAAATTTTTGGATAAGAGTAAAGTATCGGTATCGGTATCGGTATCGGTAGTAGTATCGGCATATTTCCCGATACCGATACCGGTATCGGTATTGGTATCGGTATCTGGTAATTTTTAGGTATCGGTATCGGTAAAAATTTTGGTATCGCTCCATCCCTGTAGTGTGTGTAGGTGTTATTGTGTATTTTCGGGATGTGTGTGTTTTATAGATATGGATTAAAAATTGAAGTTCGTTCTCATAAGCATCCGAATATCTCCGTTTGCTTCAATTTTCTATTTCCTTTAAGTGTCTCTTTAAATTTTTTTTTTATTCACTAACTAAACAAGTTGAAGTTCCGTTTTGAAGCTTCGTCAAATATTTATTCGTTCAAGAGTAAAATGGAGAGGAAAAAAAATTGAGTAAAAGTTATGTGCTAGAATCAAACAAATGAATTGTAGTTATGTAGCAGTTATTTAAATAGAAAATATTGACAGTTCTCCTTAGAAAATAAAAAAACTTCTTCCGTTATTTGTATTATATATTATGTATAATATATAACATCTTTGCAAAATATTTATATATTATGTGAGTATGATTTTTTTTTTTCAGATCGAAGTTTCTTGGAATATCTTTTCTACTCTTTTTATGTATATACAGCAGGATTATTTGCTTTATTTTATTATATTAAAAATGCAAATGAAATAAATTATGCTCTTAATTTGTTTTTTTTTGTTTTTCTTCCTGTTCATTTTTTTTAATATTTTCATTTAGTTGTAATAATATGTTCACATGTATAAGACTTTTTTGAACCTGGGTAAATGTAACTGCTGTTTTTATTGCATATGAAGGCTTTAGCCCCCCCACTCAAGGCAAGGACCTTTTGATGGAAAGGACAGAAACTAATGTGAAAGAAAACCCACAAAAGTCCACACCAAAGCCCAATCATAATGCAAACCCCTTAGATAAGCGCAAACGTAGGGTTTAAAGAGAGGAAGATTACAGCATTAAAAACAGACGATTGCTTTAAAATCCACAAAATAGAGACGACTGGAAAGACAGAAGCATTACAACAAATAAACTTCGAGTTTCAATATTAAAGGGAAAGGAAGGGGCTCCTTGTACTACAAAGACCGCGTATTGGTGGTGGAATGAGAAAGGGAAACTCCCTCGAAAACATACCGTTATAATACCCGTAGAAGGAGATAACGCTCTAGCATCAGAACTTGAAAGTAAGGGATAATTTATTAATTTTTTTTTCCTTTTAAACCTACTATAGGCCTAGATGGGTAGTTTGTTAAATTATA
>SEYY01008655.1:37500-50000 GCA_009176605.1 Armadillidium nasatum | reverse complement strand
AAAATTTGTGTTTTGATTCTCCTGTAGGGTTTTATAATAATATATATATATATATATATATATATATATATATATATATATATATATATATATATATATATATATTATATATATATATATATATATATATATATATATATATATATATATATATATATATATATATATATATATATATATATATATATATATATATATATATATATATATATATATATATATATATATATATATATATATATATTGCCAGTTTGGTTCCAGAACTTGATTGCAAGAATCTCGAAGAAAAAAATGCCTACAGAGGGATTTTTTTTCAACATCTCATGGCCATTGCCACAGGAGATGAACTTTTCTAGGTGATATATACCTAGGATCCGTATGTGGGATTGAAACCGGCCCCCTCAAGGACTCGAGTCAATCATTATACCGATTGTGTCATTCATGTGTTCTAAAAAAAAAAATTCAGGTCTCTTCTAAATAATATCAAAGAAACATAAATAGCTATTGTTCTTAGTGTATTTTTATATTTTTTCCCAAAACATATTCAAAAATTTTTAATAATTTGAAAATTTGCTCAAATTTGCTCTACTGTTTATGCAAACGCAATGAAATTTTCAGAGTAGAAAGAATTGGATTAGTTGCACTTCTTTTATTTACGACATTATACTCAATCATTTGACCTTTGGGCATTTCAATTTCAACTTAAAAAAAAAGAGAAAAAAAAATTGGTTGTGTTAGGAAAAAAAATTGGGTGTGTTAAAAAATTTTTTTATCTAAAAAAAAATTTGCAACTGCCCCATTCTACATAATCTGAAAAATTTATTTGAATCAGACATATTATTATTTATGGATGAATTATACCAATAAAGGTGTTACAACAAATTTCAATTTCGGCATTTTTTTTTTTTTTCTTTTTTTTTTTTAATTTTCCAAAAAATTATATTGACTTAAAAATAAACCAATTAACTTCAATTAAATTTTATATTGTTTAGGAGAGAGATAAATCTGAAATGTTTTAACCCTTGATGCAGAATTTTCCTGATATAATTACACTTAAATTATGTCTAAATTAACACTACAAAACCAACAGAGATACAAATATTTGAACTCTGTGTTTTAAACCACGTAGAATTACATGTATTCCTTAAATTCTTATCCAAATACAATGAAAATTAATTAATAAAATTATGATTAAATTTCATTTTTCTCAAATTTCCTTATTTTTTCTCTTCCAAATTCGAAACATTCTCTGAAAAACTAAAACATTCACTAACCAAAATAACTAAAAGTTATTTGAAATGTTTTATTCATATGTTTTGACAATAACAACAAATATGAGAAAGGATTTGTATTGTTGGAAGTTTATTTAAAGTTTCCACATTTGGGATGATGAAATAATAATAAAAATAATAATAACAATAATAATAATAATAATAATAATAATAATAATAATAATAATAATAATAATAATAATAATAATTATTATTATTATTATTATTATTATTATTATTATTATTATTATTATTATTATTATTATTATTATTATTATTATTATTATTATTATTATTATTATTATTATTATTATTATTATTATTATTATTATTATTATTATTATTATTATTATTATTATTATTATTATTATTATTATTATTATTATTATTATTATTATTATATATATATCATTATTATATATCATATTATTATTATTATTATTATTTATTATTATTATTATATTATTATTATTTTATTATTATTATTATTATTATTATTATTATTATTATTATTATTATTATTATTATTATTATTATTATTATTTTATTATTATTATTATTATTATTATTATTATATTATTATTATTATATATTATTTATATATTATTATTTATTATTATTATTATTATTATTATTATTATTATTATTATTATTATTATTATTATTATTATTATTATTATTATCATTATTATTATTGGTAAGTAATTAAGATCATCTTCCTTTCCTTGCAAACAAATCTTATTCATACAATATTGTCGGTCAAGCTAAGGATTAATAATCTGTCATACTTTTATGTCGAGTATTTGCCATAAAACAAAGATAAATAATTAACTTTTCCTTCCTCCAACATGAAACAAGGTATGTGTTTATGAAAATTTATGGCAACATCTTTGTAACAAAAGATTTTTTGATTTTCAGAAAGTGGTCCTCATCACTACATCGATTCACAAAGATATCAACTTCATTTCCATACGAGAATGTAACTTTAATTCTCTTATTTTAAGCTCTTAGCCACGCTCATGATTTACCATGCTTTATACTTAAAGACCTGAGTCGACTCATTTCTCCAAAAAAAAGTCACTTCCAATTTCAAACAGTTCTCAGTTTTTGGAGACTTTACTAGTATCTAGTTTACTAGTTCACTCCCTCTCAGAGAGACGCTTCTCGTTTTATAATTAGACCATCCAGGATGCTCACTTCGTTTGAAAAAGTCATAACCGATTAAAGGTAAGAATCAATGAAAAACAAAGAAGAAAATTAAATTAGTAAAATGATCAGCTTTTTTTCCAGACTTCCCTCAGAAGATACAAGAGGAATGAAAGTAGAAGAAGAAACAAATTTAGTGTTAACATATATATAATATATATATATATATTATATATATATATATATATATATATATATATATATATATATATATATATATATATATATATATATATATATATATATATATATATATATATATATATATATATATATATATATATATATATATATATATATATATATATATATATATATATATATATATATATATATATATATATATATATATATATATATATATATATATATATATATATATATATATATATATATATATATATATATATATATATATATATATATATATATATATATATATATATATATATATATATATATATATATATATAATATATATATATATATATATATATATATATATATATATATATATATATATATATATATATATATATATATATATATATATATATATATATTATATATATATATATATATATAGGGTGGTTAAATTGTATGGGCCGATGTTGAATGTGAACCACACCTAAACGTCAAGTTTTTTACTGCATTTCATTTGACTTTTTTCAATTTCAGACTTACTCAATTTGAACCATGGAAAGATACACAATGGAGCAACGTGTTAAAGTTATTCAGGCTTATTATGAAAATGGGCGTTCAAATCAAAATGCATATCGTGCACTTCGTGATTTTTTTGGTCAATTTAATCGTCCAAATGTGCGTACAATCGGAAAAATCGTGAAAAAATTTGAGCAAACCGGGTCTGTAGGAGATTTGAAAAGACCAGTGCATGCTCGTACAGCTCGTACTGCAGAAAATATTGCTGCTGTTCGCGATAGTGTGGCTGAGGAGCCATCCACTTCAACTCGTCGTCGTGCCCAACAATTGCACCTCTCACGCTCGTCGTTGATGAACATTATGCATAAAGACTTGCATTTAAACGCTTACAAGGTGCAATTGACTCAAGAACTAAAGCCTCTTGACCATACAAAACGTCGTCAATGGTCAGAATGGTGGCAAGAAATGGCAACAGTGGATGATCAATTTTCGAGGAAAATCATCTTCAGTGATGAGGCACATTTTCACCTCAGTGGATTCGTCAATAAGCAGAATTGCCGCATTTGGGCGAATGCTAATCCAAGAGTGATTGTCGAAAAACCAATGCACCCACAAAGAGTGACTGTTTGGTGTGGTTTATGGGCTGGCGGCATCATCGGGCCGTATTTTTTCCAAAATGAGGCCGGTCAGGCAGTTACTGTGAATGGTGTTCGCTATCGTGAGATGATAACGAACTTTTTATGGCACGAATTGGAAGGTATGGATGTGGACGATATGTGGTTTCAACAGGACGGTGCCACTTGCCACACAGCTAACGAAACAATGGCTATTTTGCGCGACAAATTCAATGGCCGTGTTATCTCACGTGGTGGCGATGTCAATTGGCCGCCAAGATCATGTGATTTGACACCGTTGGACTTCTTTCTTTGGGTTATTTGAAAGAAAAGGTGTACGTCGATAAGCCAGCAACAATTCAAGAGCTAAAGGATGAGATAATTCGGCACATTAACGGCATAGAACCCCAATTATGCCTCAGCGTCATCGAAAATTTGGACCATCGGATGGAGGTGTGCCGCCGAGGTCGCGGCGGCCATTTGGCCGATATTTTGTTCCATACATAATTGAACCATACCATATTATCATAAAAAAAGAAATGACAATAAATTCCTAAGTAATTTGTGTTTTATTCAAAATCAACATCGGCCCTTAAAATTTAACCACCCTATATATATATATATATATATATATATATATATATATATATATATATATATATATATATATATATATATATATATATATATATATATATATATATATATATATATATATATATATATATATATATATATATATATATATATATATATATATATATATATATAATATATATATATATATATATATATATATATATATATATATATATATGCAAATTTCCAAACAACAAAACTAACCTTTTTACATCTTGTACAGCAGTTACAATATCCTGTTTCGTAGCCAAATTGGCATCCGGTGTTGACCGCACACTCGTATCTGAATGGGCATTGAGAAGAGCATCTGCCATGAATATTTGGAGCAAGCTGAGTTCTGGAAAATGTCAATGAATAAAAAAAAACACTTGCAAAATCGCTAATTTAGAATAAAAATTGCTACAATAAGATAAATATTTTTAATTTTTAATATGAATATTATTAATTCATTTTGTGAATTTTGAAATTGCTCTTGGGGGAAAAAAAGTTAGGGTTGGTATATTATAAGCACTGAAAATAAAGCAAAGAACAGGAAGTTTGCCTAAGATCAGAGCATAGATGCTTATGTTCAAGTCGTTTGCAATTATTTAAATGACATATCTACCTAACACTGTCTATTGCTACAACGACAATTCAAGGAGAGATAATAAAATTTTTGATGAACATAAAATTTTTTTTGAAGGATATAGATTGTATTTATGGTGTGAAAAAGAACGAAGAACCTTATGCTTATCTTTGGAGTCAAATAATTTATAAAATACATCTAAATTAGGAGATAATTAAACTGCACAAAGTATCTAGAACATATTTACAAAAAAAAAGAAGCTTCTAGGATAACAGGGTAGAGGTTTCACCATCACACATCAATTTACAACCACCTTAAATTGAAAAAGACATGGAATAGGATTGAAAAATGCACAACGTAGAAATGAAACGAATATCATTAACTTTACGAGCGCATTAATTGGGAAAAGTTTCCTTTAGTATTGGTGGAAATCAGTAGAATGTAAATTTGAAAAAAAATTAATGAGATGAAAGTTGTCTAACATTCTGCATCAGAACATAATAATGAAGAGACTCAATGATAAATTTATCCTCAATACCAAAAAGCATCTTAAGGAAAAGTTTCTTTTTTTTCTTCCTTTTTACCACCACTCACTCCTTTTCAAGGAAGGAGCATAATTAAAGAATAAAAGAAAACCCACTCAGCCTAACGCAGATCTTTCAGGTGGGCGCATGGGCACATGACGCAGACAGAGGATTTAAAGAGAGGTAGGTTAAAAACAGCAGGAAAAACAGAAGAAGGTAGGAAGTTCCACAGAACAGATGTGGCTGGAAACAAGGAGGTATCACAATGTGCAAGCCTAGAGTTTGCGATGCTCACACAAAGGTCATTAGCAACCAAGGCACTCCTTGTGCTGCGACAGCGACGCAATGGTGGTGGAATGCGAGGGGTCTACTCCTTCGAGCACCTGCCGTTGTTGTACCTATAGAAAGGATAGAATGCTCCAACGTCGCGTCGCAGAGAAAGAGAGTCAAGGGAGTTTGAAAGTAGAGTTCAGTTAGTCTTTTAGCTTTAAACTCAACCCTATCCAAAAGAAGGGTGGAACTGGAACCACCCCAAATGTGAGAACAGTACTCCGTGAATGGACGGAAAAGCTCCTAATAAAATTGGAGTAACTGTTCAGAAGAAAAAATTTCTCGCAATCTGAATACAACACCCGCTTTTTAGAGGCTACCTTAGCGACCGTTGTGATATGAGGTTTCCAGGATAATTTATTTTTTATGTTTAGACCAAAATTATTCATGTTGTTTGCAGGTGAGACGGAAGAGTCGTTGAAGGAGATAGGAAAGTTAGGAGGGGCTTTTGAGAGAGAGATTTGAAGAAATTAGTTTTCATAGAGTTGAATTTCACAAGCTTGCGGTTTCCTCACCGAGAAATCTTATCCAAATCGGCAAGAATGGAATTGGAAAGTTGAAGACGAGAAGAAACTCTAGAAGTAAAACAGGGAGCAGATTTGAAATGATTAGAAGAATGGACAGATGAATTGTCTGCATAAGAATGAACAGAGTTAGAAATACATCTAAGAAGATCGTTGATGAGAAGTAAGAATAAAGTATGGGATAAAACAGAACCCTGAGGAACACCCCAATAAATGGTGAAATAAGAAGAAGTCGCTCCAGCAACCTATGTTATATATATATATATATATATATATATATATATATATATATATATATATATATATATATAATATATATATATATATATATATATATATATATATATATATATATATATATATATATATATATATATATATATATATATATATATATATATAATATATATATATATTGCGAATATATAAAGGATTTGATATATTACAGAATCAAAATCTCTTTTTAAACTCCAATATTTATGCAACAACTTAACAAAACCTTTTAACATATTCAAATTTCACTTCATTTCATTTCATTTCATTTCATTTAATTTTAGGTATGATACTCTAATGGTGTATTCATCAGTTTTAATCTTATCACATTACATTGTATCAGTAGAACCACTTCTTTTTCCATTTGATTTGAGTAGCAGTAAAATATTCGAAAAAGTTAAATAAAAAAATTTTGTTTTTCAATTTCATATTAGGATTTCTTTCAATAAATCTCCGGTTTCCTTTTTGAAGCTTTCAATTAACTTGAATACCGATATATATATATATATATATATATATATATATATATATATATATATATATATATATATATATATAATATATATATATATATATATATATATATATATATATATATATATATATATCACTTCCGGTGGGCAAAGCCAGTTCGCTTGCGATATTCCATCGTAGTCCGGTGATATATGAAAAACCAAGGTCAAATTAATTGTCCACACCATCCGATACACAGCGTTTAAAAGTATCTAAGTCAAAGGAAGTTGGAAAAATAGGTAAAAGAAGTGTGTTCCAGACTTTAAAAGTGGTGTTATTGTAAGAGAGATCATAAAGGCAAAATCTGGGTTCAGAGAGTGAGAGTTGACAGAGAAAGGATGAGACTGTGTGGAAAGTCGACAAGAACGAACACTCCTCACTGAAGAAGGTATGCGATTACACAATTAAAATGAACAGTGTCCATTGTAGTATTGATAGTATAAAGAAAATGATGCAATATTATAACGGTTTGAGAGGTATTGGTTGAGAGCTAGGGAAAGTGAGAAGATGAAATCCGTTGGCCCTACCTCAATTATATATATATATATATATATATATATATATATATATATATATATATATATATATATATATATATATATATATATATATATATATATATATATATATGTGGAACCATCACATATATATGATGGATGCTACATACCAAGGCAATCAACGCTCCTATAATGGGAATTGTGAGAAGAAATTCGCAAGGCGCTTTAAAAATCTAATCCCTTTGAAACATATTTCGAAAGAGAGGTAATATGATCCTTTGAAGAAAGATCACGTGATGAAGAAACTCTAAGAATATTAAGGACATATGAAAGACTGAGTTGAGTGCTTTTGTAGATGTCAAAGCTGTGTGGAAGATTATGTCCAGTAGTTTTAAAGCATCTGAGTTTTAGAGGTTTTGAAAACAATAATGTTCTCTTGCTCCAATTAGATATACAAAAAAGACCAGAGGTTAGTCGCTCCAAGGACATCCTCATAGCATTAAATTTCCTGTTGAGAAAGTCATCTATTAAATTGAAATAAGGAATGAAGAATTAAAATGCTCAGCATTAGAGTGGATCAGATATAAGGTAAAAGATAGATCATTGATGATAAGTGGAAAAAATTGAGGATTAGACAGAACCTTGAGAAACACTATTTATTATAGATTTAAAGGAGAAATAGTAACCATTAACACCAATTACTTTAGAATGACCGGAAAGAAAGTCAAAGAAAAGTCCACACACAGAGAGAAGGACAGATACAGAAGGAGGGAAGTTTAGAAATTAAAGCTTTATTTTAGGCTTTACCAAAAACTTTCTAAATGCCTAATGTAGCAGCAGAAGGTTTACCGGAATTTGGAAGAACAGATAACAAAGAGTCAGAGAAAAAGATCACCAGCTGAACATTCTTTACAAGACATACTGGCCATTTGAAATAAGATAAAAAACTGAAATGTTTCCAAATTTTGCTTTTTAAAAAGGAACAGAAATTACAGGTATAAAACGATGGTTTGAGGGTTGAAGTTGGTCTCCCTTTTTGACAAGACTGAATGAGATATTGTTTTCAGCAGGAGGGGTTGAAATTGAAAGGCAGAAACTAAACAGTTTACCTTGTTTGGAGAAGAACTAGAGGGATACTATTAGGATCATACCCCTTCTAAGAGTTAAGTTCAGAATGAGCGGATATAAAATTTTTTTAAAAATTTATAATGTTAGGTATAAACTAGTTGGAAAGGTGGAGAAGGAGGAGTAGAATTAAGACGACAGTTTGAGCAAAGACTTCAGAATTAGCAGAAGATCAGAAGTAATTGTTGTGTCGTAAGAAACTAGAGAAGAGAGAAAAGGAAAAAGCAAAGTTGGAGTTGACATTTTTTGCAAGATCTCAATCTCAAAAAATGCACGAAGAGAATCCGAAAAGAATATAACATTTTAGAAAAAGAAATACATTTTTGGTGTCACGGAGAATAAATTATGCACGTTTTCGTGATGAAATATTTGTATGACTTTATATATATATATATATATATATATATATATATATATATATATATATATTATATATATATATATATATATATATATATATATATATATATATATATATATATATATATATATATATATATATATATATATATATATATATATATATATATATATATATATATATATATATATATATATATATATATATATATATATATATATATATATATATATATATATATATATATATATATATATATATATATATATATATATATATATATATATATATATATATATATATATATATATATATATATATATATATATATATATATATATATATATATATATATATATATATATATATATATATATATATATATATATATATATATATATATATATATATATATATATATATATATATATATATATATATATATATATAAAGAGAGAGAGAGAGAGAGAAACTTAAATTTGAAACTGTCACCTTAAATAAGTAACGGTGAGATAGTGAGGGCGAGTTCAAAAAAAAAAAAAAAAAAAAGTCAAAATAATGTAGGAGAGGAAGTAAATACTGTAAATATGTTTGTACTGTGTTTCTATTTAAAAGAAATTGGCAGCTGAATATTTAAAGTTGCAAAATTTGAATTAGTAATATTTTGCACAGTTTATAAATAAAATTAATAAAAAAAAATTAATACTAATACTATTATATACTACAGAAATATAGTACGCACTTTCAGCAGTTAAAAAAACGCTCTTTTCTATACAATTGTGCGCGATGTTGCAATCTCAGGAACCTTCCTGACTTTTTCTACCGGTTCACGGACTCTCCACGGATCCTTTCCCCTCGATTTTAGGCGATTTCAACCCGATTGAACCTGAAAAAAAAAATCAATTCTGCAAGCTCAGGTAATTTCCTGATACCAATTCAGGGGGGGTTCACGGGACTCCTAGGGGGCACCTTCCTCAACTTGAATCCAATTTCGATGGATTGAATCCCCCAAAGCGGTGTCAGAAAAGAGCGTGAGGTTGAGAGGAGTGATTTGCAATTGCAAATCAAAATCCCGTTAGGCTTATTTTCCTGCTGAACGTGCGTACTATTCTACATACTATAACTTCTATTACTTTTACTACTGATAATACAAACACTACTTCTGCTACTATTAATAATAATAATAATAATAATAATAATAATAATAATAATAATAATAATAATAATAATAATAATAATAATAACAAAAAACATATATTGCTCTATGTTTGCTTAGATGAAGGTATACAAATAAAGTGCGTACTATACAACTTACTACAACTTCTATTACTTCTACTACTGATACTACTAACACTGATACTAATAATAATAATAATAATAATAATAATAATAATAATAATAATAATACATATATTGCTGTATGTTTGCTTGGATGAAGGTATACAAATAATTTTACTGTCTAGATTAAAGAGAAAAATGAGTAAGAAATAAATTTAGTGGATATAGTAAAAAGGGGTTAGTAAAATGGGATTAGTAAAAGGGGATTAATATAAAGGGATTAATAAAAAGGGATTAGTAAAAAGGGATTAGTAAAAAGGGATTAATAAAAAGGGATTAATAAAAAAGGATTGATAAAAAGGGATTAGTAAAAAGGGATTAGTAAAAAGGGATTAATAAAAAGAGATTGATAAAAAGGGATTAGTTAAAAAGGGATTAAGTGAATTTTATAAGAAAAATTAATATTTTGCATTAAGGTAAATATTTTACATGAATAGCAATACATATTTACACATCTTGGAGGGAATAAAATTAATTGGCTCTTATGTATATTGTCATAAATCAGTAGGAGATTGTCATTAATTTTAATTGCATTCAAAGGAGTTGTAAACAATAATAATAATAATAATAATAATAATAATAATAATAATATAATAATAGCAATATTAGTAATAATGATAATAATAATAATGAAAATAATAATAATAATAATAATAATAATAATAATAATAATAATAATAATAATAATAGTAATAATGATAATAATAATAATAATAATAATAATAATAATAATAATAATAATAATAATAATAATAATAATAATAATAATAATAATAATAATAATAATAATAATAATTCTATCATTATAATAATAAAAATCCAAATAACAATGATAATTAAAAATTTAATTATAAATGATAATAATACTAATAATACTACTAGAACTACTACTAGTATTACTACTTTATTATTATTATTATTATTATTATTATTATTATTATTATTATTATTATTATTATTATTATTATTATTATTATTATTATTATTATTATTATTATTATTATTATTATTATTATTATTATTATTATTATTATTATTATTATTATTATTATTATTATTATTATTATTATTATTATTATTATTATTATTATTATTATTATTATTATTATTATTATTATTATTATTATTATTATTATTTTATTATTATTATTAATATGGGTTTCATGTTATATGACACAATACTAGAATCTTATCTTTTTCCCATCTTTCTGATACTTGACTTTCTGCTCTTGACCCAATTCGATAAATATTTTTCTATGGAGCTGGACTCATCAAAAGCTTTCAGTTAAATATGTCACAAAATTTTATCTTTTAAACTTCCGTCTTGCGGCATCTATTTTTTTAAAAATAATCTTTCTGATGTTCTTTGGAAGCATTCTACAACACATATTGCAGATGCCACAGTATTTCCAGTAAAACTATTAACAGTGGTGTTTACAGAGTTTTGTTTCTACTTTTCATCTATTGACTCTCTAACTGATACTTTATCGCCTACCCAACCCATGCTTATGCAAATGACTATATTTTTCAATACAATTTTCGCTTCGAAAGATATCCAAATAATCTGCAAACAGATAATTTAAAGAGAGTAGACATTAACCAACGAACCTCTAATTTTTCCATTTTTCCTAATTTTAGTTTTTTTTCCAAATCTCAAATATAATTTCTCTTCCCTAATTTGACTACAAAATCTTCCTCACAACAACAAAACGCACCTCAAACCTTCTACTGTTTGTAATATTATACCGTAGGTCTCCAATGATTGTTATCTAATGTAGGAACCACACTGTTTCTCTTTTTACATAGAATATAAAAAATAGTAATTTCTTCAGCTGCTTGTTCTATGAAATGATCTCATCTCCCTTCAGATATAGTTTCACTCAAAAGATCCATCTTGAAATAATACTGTCTGAATCTTCGTTTTTTATAACACTAATATTTTCTCTGACATTTTTAGCCATCAAAATATAGTATCGATATCTCTATGTCATCTTCGTTACAAAGTGCAATGCTTCTCTGAACTCTAGTCACTTTACGTTTGTAGAGCGTACAATATAGTC
>SEYY01008655.1:17500-32500 GCA_009176605.1 Armadillidium nasatum | reverse complement strand
CCTTTGTACAATGAAAACTTATTTAATAATAATAATAATAATAATAATAATAATAATAATAATAATAATAATAATAATAATAATAATAATAATAATAATAATAATAATAATAATAATAATAATAAATATAATAAAATAAAAATAATGATAATAATTATTATCATTATTATTATTAACCTTATTATTGTTGTTAAAATTCTTATTATTATTATAATTATTATATTATTATTATTATTATTATTATTATTATTATTATTATTATTATTATTATTATTATCATTATTATTATTATTATTATTAATTATTAGTATTTTCCCTTTTATTTTAATATTTATATATATATATATATATATATATATATATATATATATATATATATATATATATATATATATATATATATATATATATATATATATATATATATATATATATATATATATATATATATAAATGATAATTATTTTCTTCTTCATGCAGAATCCAAAATTTTATACTTCCGCATTTTAAAATTGCAGATACAGATATTGAAAAATCATAAACTGCGGATGCGGATGTCAAATTTATTTCGGATGTTATGCGGAGGCGGATACATGACTAATACATAAACGGGTGAAGAATGGAAAATTTTTCCTGGCCTTAATATTATATAAGGAAAATAATTAATGGGAAATTCAATATATAATTTTTTATCTATTATATATTATTTTTAATTCTTATTCATTCTTTCTTTTCCTTTTTTCCATTATTTTACTTTTTCTTTTTCAGTGGGTTGGTCTTTCCTATATATTATTCTTTAAATTTTATATATATATATATATATATATATATATATATATATATATATATATATATATATATATATATATATATATATATATATATATATATATATATATATATATATATATATATATATATATATATATATATATATATATATATATATATATATATATATATATATATATATATATATATATATATATATATATATATATATATATATATATATATATATATATATATATATATATATATATATATATATATATATATATATATATATATATATATATATATATATATATATATATATATATATATATATATATATATATATATATATATATATTAGACCGGGTCGAAATTTTGTATTCAAATTTCACACTATGTGAGGAGTTCAGAATGGCGATATTACACCTTGTGTGAATTATTTCGGTTGTGCAACCCCCCATTACCCCTCGCACACGATCACCCCCTTTTACTGTTTTTCTTACATTTATATCTAAATTAAAATCTTCATTAGTACTCACCAATTTTTTTAAAACTATATATGTATATATATATATATATATATATATATATATATATATATATATATATATATATATATATATATATATATATATATATATATATATATATATATATATATATAATTAAATACCTAAATCGCGAGGATGACCTTATTCGAGAAGGGGATCTTTTTAGACACACCTGAGGAATCGAACCAGCACCCTCAAGAATGAAACACTCACTCTACCGTTTTGACACTGTAGTGGTTGTGTTGAATATTGTATATATATATATATATATATATATATATATATATATATATATATATATATATATATATATATATATATATATATATATATATATATATATATATATATATATATATATATATATTTTTTTTTTTGTTGATCAAATTTAATAAAACGAATAATAATATTAATGAGATTGTGTGCATTAGTGTATAATAACGTAACTACTGGTTATGATGGCATTCCACGTTAAATATTCTGTGAAAATTTTGAGATTCTTCAAGAAAAATATCCCACGAATGAAGATCTTTAAATCCGGCTTTAAAGAATACTTTAACTCTCTGCAGCGAGATTTACATCTCAATTTTTTTTTTATTATTTTTGCTGCAACGTATCTGAAGTGATCACATGACATAAGCAATCATTAATACTTTGATATTAAAATTATATTAATTACTTTATCTGTGCACAAATTTAATTCGTTATTATTTTGACAATTTCTGAATAAATATTAGTGAAGTTTAAATAAAGTAATTTAATTAAGCATTATTAAACAATTATTTACATTTTCATTGGTTCCAATAATTTAAATAATGGTACATCCTAAAGCCTTTAAAATATCTTGTTTGACTCATACGTTTTTATCCTATTTTCCATGTGTGATTTTTTGATATTTATTAATTTATTTGATTGCTTAAATTAATTGATTTATTGATTAAATTATTTAATAATATATTTATATATGTTTATGTATGCAAGCTGATATTTGTTTGCATTCGAGCGTTCTAATAAAAATCAAAGAGCGTAAAGAAATTCCTCGGATTTCCTGGAAATCTAGCTGCAGTTGGATGTAAGTTCTGATTTTCGTGGAACGCAAAACCTGATTGCAAAATGCCTGTTCGCACGTATTCTATATATCAATTGAAATGTTCAGGAACGAAAAACTCTTTGAAATATGTTTCGATTTATTAAAGAAGCAACAAAAATGAAATCTTTTAAGTCTGTATGCGTAAAGCGAATATGAATCCAACAATATTTTAATTACATCAAATTATACATTATTTAAGTATGTATAAGAATCAGGTTACATTAAAAATAGTGAATTTAGATTTAATAGCATTTTATTATAACTGGGAAGCACGTATTTTATTGAATGATATCTGACATATTATTCTAGTGAATTTAAGAACTCTGAATACATATGTCAATTTGATTTGGCTCTATTAGTTCCTGATTCTTATCAACATCGTATGAGCAATTGTCAATAATTTGCAAATTAAGACAAAAATAAGTAAGTTATGTATTAAGAAAGGAATTTTTTTAAGCTTCATGAATTAAAACAGTTCAAACTACAGTATTATTACATAATAACGATAGAAATAACTTTAAAAAAAGATATGATACTTTCGCTGCGCCAAAAACTTTCTTTTATAAATATTTTTAGCGTATTTGCTTGTTGATGGCAATTTTCTTTTCAAGCATCAGTAGTAATCAGACATCATTTTGGAATCCCAGCTCAATTGGTACCGTTCCTCCACAATTTTGATTTCTTGGTGGAATCTCTCCCTTTGTTCATCTCTTGCACCACCTAAATTACTTGGAAGTTGGTCAAGATCTCTGTTTGAAAAATGTATTTTTAGGCTCATATTGCATCCTAATTCTTTGCAGTCTCTTAAAAGTTTTTTTACGATTTCTTCGTAGTTATCTGCCCTTTAATTGGTTAAAATTTTTCTACCAAGTTACGAATGAGATCCAAGAACTTTTCTCGCTTTCATACACTACATTAGGAAAATTTCTGTATTTTAATTAATGTTCTTTTTTGTGAGCCATTGAAAATTCCTGTCTTCATTTATTGATAACTTAAATTTGGTAATTTTGGAATTATGTATTTGAAAACACTCTCTGCTCATATCCAAAGCTTTTACATATTGTACAATGAAGCCTAATTTGATATGCTGAGGAGGAAATAGGACTTTATCTCTGCTCACTAAAGTTGAATTTATCACCTTTTTCTCCGACAGTAACTGAAGTTCGTGCTGGTTAGATTTGTTTGAAATAATGTTCTACCTTTTCTCTCCTCCCTCATAAGCAATGGAAGCAAGGATATTTATTATATCCTTTTTGTTGTCCTAGCAGAAAATTAACCATTTTTAAGTCAACACATATGACCCAATCGAGCTTTATATATTAAAATATAGAAATATATAACAATCTATAACAATACTACAGCAATAGGTACAAATATCTAGATAATAACCAAGTTTCAGATGTGTAACTGCAAATATACTTCGGAAGTATCGATAAAAAACATTGTATGAATACGATAAAAGAGGAGGGATGTTGAGCAAAGTCAGGACCTGATAGAACAAATCCGAGTGAAAATTTGTGTTCAGAGAACACAAATTATATATAATTCAGTTTCAAATTTAATTCAATAAACAAAAAATTGAAATTTGTTCCATGGTGAATTATCATTAAAAAATTTGTGATAATAATTGTGCTGTTATAATAATAATAATAATAATAATAATAATAATAATAATAATAATAATAATAATCATAAAAATAATAAATTACCATTTAAATGAACCACTCTAATATTATAAACATTAATTTCTCATAAATTTCAGTAAAAATTCCCTAAAATTTAGTCACTACGTAGTGAAAATTTATTCAGTGAATTAGTAACGAAATGGTATGCGATCAAATCTTGGTTATAAGTGCTTTTATAGGCATAAAAATTTATTATTACAATCGCACAATGGTTTGACTGAGTGAGAAATTGAAAAATTCTTTGTTGATATTTTTACTGCTCTAATGTTATGCCAATATTTTATCCGTTGATATATTATTCGAATTTTTATCAGACTTGTTAAATAACTGATCCATAAGTTATGGACTTGCACATTTCTTATGTAAAAGGGCGTGAAATCGATGAAATTTGTTGTTAGGTGTCAATTTGTGTATCTGACTGTTGGATGTAAAAAAAAGTTTTAGCGTGAGAAGTAAGATATATGAAAAATTTATAGATATGTGGATAGATTGGTATATAGATAGACAGAGATAGGTAGATAGATATAAAGAGAGAAAAGAAGAGTGTTTGATAAAGGAATAAAGAGGTAGTAGAGCAATATTTAAGTTTTGGCAGGAAGTCAAATTTTTTTTTTTTTTTTTAATGTTTGTAAACTAAAACAATTCTCATTTGTTAATCTTTCTTTTCAGTGCAAGAATTTACTCCGTCTAGATGAAAATTCTGTCTTGTCCATCACTGCCAGCAAAGATAAACTAAACTTTGGTTCCGAGAAACGTTTTTCTATCAGTCCCAGGAATCTCAACTATTTATTTCTGATATGACAATATATATATATATATATATATATATATATATATATATATATATATATATATATATATATATATATATATATATATATATATATATATATATATATATATATATATATAAGTAATGTATCGGATGTAAAAATTTTTAATATCTGCAGATGCGAATGTGAATGCGGGTGCGGATGTTTTACGTTCCTATATATAAAGGCCAGGTTTAGGTATATATATATATATATATATATATATATATATATATATATATATATATATATATATATATATATATATATATATATATATATATATATATATATATATATATATATATATATATATATATATATATATATATATATATATATATATATATATATATATATATATATATATATATATATATATATATATATATATATATATATTTCTTTCTCACCTTTCTCACCAGACGCGTGGTTAGGGCATAGCCCTGTCTCTCGCGAAACCTCTCCAGACAGATCTGTCCATGTACAGTCCCCTCTCCTCGACCTCCTCCAGCGTCATTCCCCTTCTAGCGATAGCTTCGGCCACTCCATCCCTCCATCTTCTCCTAGGTCTTCCAGCTGGTCTTCTTCCTTCCGGCTGCCAGTTGTAAAATCTTGCCGGATATCTCACGTCATTCATCCTTTTCATATGTCCGTACCAGCTCAGCTGCCGCCTCTCCACCACCTCACTCCACGACTCAACGTCAAGCTCCCTTCTAATATTTGCACTCCTCATTCTGTCCAACCTAGTTACACTCCTTATCAGGCGCAGTGCTCTCATTTCCGCCGCCTCCACTCTACTTCTGGTTTTGGTGGTCAAAGTCCAAGCCTCAGATCCATACATCAAAACAGGTCTTAGTATCGATGTATATATCAGGGTTTTCACCTTTCTTGGTATATGCCTGTCCTTTAACAGAGGGTACAACCGTCTCAGCACCCCAGAGAACTTCTCTATTCTGCCTTCTATCTCCTGCGCCATCTCCCCATCGGAGTTCACAGTCACCCCCAAATAATTGAACTTTATATATATATATTATATATATATATATATATATATATATATATATATATATATATATTATATATATATATATATATATATATATATATATATATATATATATATATATATATATATATATATATATATATATATATATTGCAAATTTTGTAGGTAAGCAAAGACGTGGGTTTTAAAGTAATTGAGATTAAATTGGACACGAAACACAGGAGATGGAAGAATATGCCACAATACAGAGGTGGCTGGACAAAGAAAATGGCATCATAGAGGATAAACCTGTAGTTGCTCTATGTCCACACAAAATTTATGTGCAATCAATGCGCCCCTTGTGCAACGAGGCCGTCGTAAAGGCGAAGATAAACGAGTTTACAGTTCCCTCGATCATTTCCCGCTATAGTACCTATAGAAAAGAGTCAAGGCACCAACTTCACGTCGTAAAGATGAAAAGTCAAGTGAAATAGAAAGAGCGGAACAATTTATAAATGTTTCAGCTTTTGACTCAATCCTATCCAAAAGGCGGGTGAAACCTGAATCACTCCAGATATGAGAGCAGTATTCCATGCAAGGGCGGATTAGGCTCTTAAGTAATTGGAGTAACTGCGAAGAACTAAAAATTTCTCGCAGCCTAAACAAAACCCCCAGCTTCTTTGAGTTTTCAAATCTATCCTTTAGAAGAAGTTCTTCAAGTGCCACTTGAAGAACTCTGGGTGCTTGCTAAGAATGAACATTCTCATGTTTCAAAAAAAGTTCTATTAACCCTACTGCAGTTTTCCACATCTTACCAGTGCGAACTGGATTATTCTACGCCCACAGACTTAAAAAACTAACAAAAGACAAGGTTATGTACTCTTGCAGAATGAGAGTATGTTTGACTAATATTGCATCATGCCCAAGAATCCAATTTAAAGAAACTCATGTTGCAATCTAGTTTGTTTTATTTATCTCACGTAGATCTAAATTTGAATGTTACAATATTGTGTATTTCTTTCATTGTTGAACGAAACGACATTAATATATTGAACCCTGAACAATCCCAGAACAAATTCTACTTCTTTTTAATAATATCGATTTCCCTTTACTTTATTAATTTACAAATGATATTTGGAAAATTCCAAGAATTGCGAAGAAAAGGATGAAAAACCCTTTTCAAGGAAAAGTCAATAATTATTATTATTAATAATAATAATAATAATAATAATAATAATAATAATAATAATAATAATAATAATAATAATAATAATAATAATAATAATAATAATAATAATAATAATAATAATAATAATAATAATAATAATAATAATAATAATAATAATAATAATAATAATAATAATAATAATAATAATAATAATAATAATAATAATAATAATAATAATAATAATAAATAATAATAATAATATAATAATAATAATAATAATAATAATAATAATAATAATAATAATAATAATAATAATAATAATAATAATAATAATAATAATAAAAATAATAATAATAATAATAATAATAATAATAATAATAATAATAATAATAAAAATAATAATAACAACAATAATAATAATAATAATAACAAAAATAATTATATATATACTTTCAAAATGAAAGAATTCGCATAAAACTTTTAAAAAGAAGACACGTTTTAAAAACGAAGATGAGGAAGAAACAAACTAAATGGTGGAGCCCGTGCGGAGCTGAAACCAAGATTTGAAAAATGCTCCGGGACTGGGACGCTACTTTGAAATTTGTTCCGGAGCTATGGAGCATAGTAAGATTTTCAGAGCAATCTGGAGACGGAACTAAGATTTCGGGAGTAAATCGAACAATTAAGTCGACACACATACACACACGCATATATATATATATATATATATATATATATATATATATATATATATATATATATATATATATATATATATATATATTATATATATATATATAATATATATATATATAACATAAATTTTTTTAAATTATTATTATTATTATTATTATTATTATTATTATTATTATTATTATTATTATTATTATTATTATTATTATTATTATTATTATTATTGTCATAAAAGATAAATAAATATGCACAATTTTTGAGAGAATGATACTCTAATATTTCTTTACAATAGACATCTCATCGATTTCAAATCCGAAAGCACAATAAAGTGACATTAATGACCCCAAATGGAAAAAAAATTTGGGGGAACTTTTCCCCCTCCTTCTCTAGAGAGATTGGGGGGTGGGGGGGAAAAGATCATTTGATGAGTCTTATTGGATTGGTCTTCAAAATTTCTTTTGGAGGTGAAGAAACATAATGAGAGAATAGAATTAGATTGATGGGAAATTTGAGAGGAAAAATATAGATTCGATTGATTTTTTTTTATTATCATTATTTTTTTTTTTTTTTTTTTTATTTATTTATTTTTTTTTTTGTAGATGAAAATTTTTAATCTTCTTTGGATATCATCTGAAAAAAATATACTTCATTGAGCACAAAGAATTAATGAGTTTCTCAAGAGAGTGAAATATGCAGTTTTAACTGCATTTTCATTTTGAGATGGGACGTGTATATATATATATATATATATATATATATATATATATATATATATATATATATATATATATATATATATATATATATATATATATATATATATATTTAGGCCGAAGGTCTAAACCTAATTCCATCCAGAATTGTGGAAACATTAAGAATTTGCGTCAAATTAAATGCCGACCTGTCCAGATTCTCAATTCTGAAAGTGTGCATATCAAAATAAGTTGGGGAAATGCTGTTAACAAAGGGATTGTGTTCCAGACAATGGCAGCAGAGTACATACAAGACTGAGCATAGCGTCAAAGTATAGGGTCAAAGATTTAGTCAAAGAAATGAGACTGTGTAGAAAGGCGTGTCGCATGAGCCCTTCTCAATGAAATAAAGGTGAAGATTTTAGAAGCCCAGAGTCCGTTGCAATAGGTAGCATAAAGGGATTGACGCAACAGTTTGCACAGTAAAAAGAGTCTAGAGAGAATTAGTGAGAGCGAGAAAGTTGTGAATGAAAAAACTTCTGAAGAAGGAAAACGATAGCAGTAATATCGAAATTCACTAGAGGAGGGAACGAGAAAGAATCAAATCTAGAGTTGATATTTTTTTATTTAATTTTTTTTTTTTTTTCCAAGGTGCCAGAATGTACGTGAAGAAGAGGAACCAAAATGACTACATTTCCGACGACAAAGACTTTGGCTCTGTAGCCCTTATCCAAAGATCTGTATTTATACTATGCTCAACGGGGCAATAATTACAACAAAAAAAAACAGGAATTTACAAATACAATATCCCTAAACATTCTTTAAGATATATAATATATATATATATATATATATATATATATATATATATATATATATATATATATATATATATATATATATATATATATATATATATATATATATATATATATATATATATATATATATATATATTTGGGGGAAAAGTCCAGAGGCTTGTTAATTTCCACAAGATTTGGAGAAAAATTGTGAATCTGGTCAAGTTAAAGGCCGACATTTACTGATATATGGCTTTTAAAGGTACGTAAGTCAAAAGAAGTTGTGAAAACAGAATAAGAGAGAGTGTTCCAGACTTTACCAGTAGAATACAGAAATGATTGAACTTAGGGGTTAAGTTTGGTGTCAGAGCGTTAGACAGGGAGAGTATGAAACTGTGTTAAAGGGGATGTTGCACGACTACTTTTAGAAGGAGGAGGTATGCGAAGGGAGATTTTTGAAGAGAAGTGTCCATTATAATGGCAATAATATAGAGAAATTGACTCAACAATTCGACAGGTAGAAAGAGACTGGAGAGAATTAGTGAGAGCTAAAGAGTTGATAAAACGAAAAGCCCTAGTCTTCACCTTTTCCAAGAGAGCCGTGGGTGGAACCACCCCTGATGTAAGAGGCTTCTTCCAAACAAGTGCGAACAACGTCCCTATAAAGAGAAAGCAACTGGGGAGGAGAGAAGAAATTACAAAGACTCCTTAGAACACCCCGCTCTTAGAAGCTTGTTTGGAAAGAGAAGTAATATAACCTTTCAAAGAAAGATCTGAGAAAGATATACACTGAAAATTTTAAAGTCAAATAAAAGTTTGAGATTTGTGTTTTCGAAGATGTCATAGCTGTCTGGAAGGTAGTGTCGAATATTGAAAAAGAGGAACTAAGATTTCGAGACATTGAAAACGACCATGTTTTCTTAAATACGAGAAAGATCAGAGGTTAGTTGTTCCTAGCTTCCTTCCTATTATCAATTAACTGCTGTATTCAAATTGAAAAGAGCAATGAAGGGTGGAATAGTCAGCATAGGAGTGGATAGGTGAAGAAGAAATATAGTAGGAAAAGTAGTATGAAAAGTAGGAAAAGTGCTGGGGATAATATAGTTCCTTGATAAACAAAACTATTAATACATTTAAGGGATGAACGGTGGCCACCAACAACAGATGCTGTAGAACGACCGGATAAGTAGATAGAAAGATCTCAGAGAGAAGGATAGATTCAGAAAGAAAAAAGCTTGTAAATCAAAGCTTTGTGTCAGGCTCTATCGATAACTTCGACATGCCCAGAGCGACACAAAAGATTCACCCGAATACCGAAAGGCAGAGAACCAAGGGTCAGAGAGAAGGGAAAGAAGATCACCAGTAGAACGTTTCTTACATAGGCCATACTGGCGATCAGAGATAAGATTAGAAGAATTGAGATGTTTTCATATCTTCCTGTTAAAGGAAGATTTGGAAACTTTTGAAATAATAAAGGTAGTTGAAAAGTTGAGAGACTTCCCTTTTTCTCGGCACAGTCTGAGTGAGCGCACGTTTCCAGGAAACAAGGAAGGTTGAAGAAGAAAGATAGACGAAATAGTTTACCACAGGGCTTACCTGTGGTTCTCAAAATAAAATTTTTAAGAACCACAGGTGGAATGCCAACAGAGAGCAGAAATGACGTCCTTTGTAGAAATTACAATTTTAGGCATAAATGAGTTGGAGGGGGTTTAAGAAGTAGGAATAGCTCCAGAACCATTTAAGGTAGAATTAGAGGCAAAAGTTTGAGCGATGAGTTCAGCTATAGTAGAATGCAAAACTGCAAGTCTGCTTTCAGAAGACACTAGAAGAGGGAAAAAGGAAATAGCAAAGTTAATGCTGACTTATTTTCTTAAAATGTCAGAAAGGGCGTTAAGAAGAGGAACTAGAAAGATTATTGCATTTACTTAGAAGAATTGAGTTTTTTGTTACCTATAGAATAGATTTTGCACGATTCCTGGATGCAATATAAGTTGAATGAGTTCCTGGAATTTGAAGACGACTGTAATTCCTGGAGGCAGCATCCCTACGGCAGTTAGCACGAGATCAGGCAGAGTTAAATCCAAGGCTTGTTAGATTTAGTAGAAGGTAAAGAATATGGAATGTACGCCTCCATGATAGAAAGAATGACTTCTGTTATTTACTTTGAGAAGTGCAACAGCAAGTCAGACCACTTATCGGCACCGAAGTGACAGAAACGTTTCGCCGAATGCAAGGTCCGTTCTTGCGGGAGACTTGAAGAGACAGAACTAGATCCAGAGATAATGGTCATCAGATGAATCAAGAGAAGGAAAGATTGTAACATTGTAAGAAAAAGAAGTTAAGAACAGATCAATATATTTGTTTCATCACCAAGATGATCAGAGATACGAGTTATGCGTTGCACTAATTGCTCAAGGTTGCTCTGGACAGAAAAGTTGTAAACAAGTTCACCAGCTGGATCATGAGAACTAGATGAAAGCCATTGGCTGTGGTGAAAGTTCAAATCTTCTAAAATAATGATTTTAGAGAAATTAGAAGACGAAAGAATGTGATCTATTTTTGGGTTAAGATGGTCGAAGAATTTTTTATTGTCCGTAGAGTTAGGATATAGGAAGACAGAACAAATAAATTTAGTTGTAAAGTTCGCAAGAGAGCTTAAGCCAAAGGCCAAAGTTCTACGAATTTCCACCCGAAGTGGAAAGTAAAAGCATGAAAGACAAATTAAAGACATACATGCTCTGATATACTATGTTAGAAGGTATGCAAGTCAAAGTTAGACTGGAATACAGATGGAAGAAGGATGTTTCATACTTAACCAGTAGAATATTCGTAAGATTGAGTATAAAGTTGGAAGAACAAAATGCAATACAGTACACCATTTTCAGAAGCGCTATATAGAATGACCACAAAGGAAATCAGAGAGAAAGATAAATGAAAAGGAGGTAAGTTTGGAAATCTAAGGTTTGTGCTAGACTCTATAATTCTGTAGCAAAAGATTCACCCAAAAACTGAACAGCAGAGGACAAAAAGCTAGAGGGGAGAGAGAGAAGATCATAATAGGACGTACCTTTTAAAAACTTTACTGACGATCAGAGGTTAGATGGATTTAGAAGTTTTCAAATTTCCCCATAAAGGAAAGATTCGAAAACTTTAGAAAGATGGAGGTTTAAAGAAATAGGACGATATTTATAGATTTGTGAGGAGTCTCCCTTTTTCAGCACAGGCGTGATGCAAGCTCAAAAGCACAAAATTTGATAACCACAGAAGGAGTGCACACCTTAGTGCTTAACCCAGAAAAAGCAGAAAAAACTTCTTTTGAAAAAATTCCAATGTTAATGTGATAAATGAGTTGGAGGAAGTTGGAGGAGGAGGAATAGCTCCGGAATCGTCTACAAACAAATTAAAGGCATAGTTTTGAGAGAAGATATAGAGGAGGGAAAGATTAAGAAGCAAGTTTGAGTTTAACAATTTTAGCAAAACGCCAGAAGGGGAATGAGGAACATGAACAGGAAAGATGATTTCATATTCTACTGAGAAATGACTTCTTTTCCGTAAAAAAATGTTTTCAGGGATGAGTTGTAAATTGTATGAGTTTCTGGAGTTTGAAGACAATGGTAATTCCTGAAGGCATTGTCCCTGTGATAATAATAATAATAGAACGAGAAGAGTTAAACCAAGGTTTGTTATGTTTAGTTGAAGTGAAAGAATATAGAATGTGCTCCTCCATGCCAGAGAGATTTACCTCTTTTATGCGCTCAGAGCACCCCGAGAGATCCATCCCACGAAACAGTAATCATTCTACATGAAATCAAAAAAGTAAAAGCCAAAATCAGACCACTTAGCTGAGCGAAGTGCCCGAAACGTCCCCTTACCGAAGGACTGGATCTTTTTAGCTGAAGATCATTATTAATAACTGAAGTGACAGGATAAGATACAGATGTAAGGAGATGATCTGATGAATCATCAAGTGGAAAGAGTTTAATTGTGTACGAAGAAGGAAAAAGGATAAGAAAAGATCAAGTCTCAAAAGATCCTGTCTCAAAAAGTCTTCCGGAAGACTTTTTGAGACAGGACTGGACACTGAGATAAGTTGATCAGTAAAATTAAGGAAGAAAATGTTTAATAATATAAGGAGGAGGAAAAGATGGAAAGAAAAGATCAAGTATGATTGGTTCTTCACCAAGACTGCCTACATTACTGGTAGAGATCAGTATCAACTGCTTAAGGTTGTTCTGAATAGAAAAGTGCTAGCCGCGTTCACAAGCTGTGTCATCAGAACTAGATGAAAGCCATTGTCGGTAGTGAATGTTGAAATTTCGTAAAATGATATTTAAGGAAGAGGGAAAAGAAGAAAGAATGTAATCTATTACTAAGTGGAAATTACATAAGAGACATCTGACTTGAAGAAATTAATGAAATAGGAACACCGTGAACCAAAACAAGCCGGAGTCGAAGATTTGGCTGTACCAAATACATCATCAGTTGAGGCCTGCTTCTTTAGGTTGATGGAGTGAGGGATGGATGATGGACAATGTTGGAAAGCACTCACTCCAAGTTTTTCATGGGCAGGTATGTTATTCGTCAGTTTAATTTTTTTTATATATAAAATGTAATTTACGAGTAAGCCCTTGAATGTTTGTGGGATATAAGTAAAGAAGAGAGTATGCTTTTTCTACTTCGAAATGCATCATGGGTATATTGAAGATTATCTTTTAAGGTGAGACTAGAAAAGGAGAAAACCAAAGGGAGTAACTGAGTGCAACGAAATGGTCTACCCAACCAAACACTCACATCGCTTTGGACGGTGTTACGTCCTTCCTTTATAATATATATATATATATATATATTATATTATATATATTATATATAAATATATATATATATATATATATATATATATATATATATATATATATATATATATATATATATATATATATATATATATATATATATATATATATATATATATATATATATATATATATATATATATATATATATATATATATATATATATATATATATATATATATATATATATATATATATATATATATATATATATATATATATATATATTATATATATATATATATATATATATATATATATATATATATATATATATATATATATATATATATATATATATATATATATATATATATATATATATATATATATATATATATATATATATATATATATATATATATATATATATATATATATATATATATATATATATATATATATATATATATATATATATATATATATATATATATATATATATATATATATATATATATATATATATATATATATATATATATATATATATATATATATATATATATATATATATAATATATATATATATATATATATTAGGGATGGAGCGATACCAAAATTTTTACCGATACCGATACCTAAAAATACCGATACCGATACCGATACCGATACCGGTAAAAATATGCCGATACTACTACCGATACCGATACCGATACCGATACTTTACTCTTATTCAAAAAATTTTGCCGATACCGATACCGATACTGAAAAGGTCGATACCGATACCGATACCGATACCGGTATCGGAAAATATGCCGATACCTGCCGATACCGATACCGATACCGATACTTCACTCCATCCCTAATATATATATATATATATATATATATATATATATATATATATATATATATATATATATATATATATATATATATATATATGT
>SEYY01008655.1:0-5000 GCA_009176605.1 Armadillidium nasatum | reverse complement strand
TATTTATTTTATTTCTTTTATATCATTTTAATTTGTTTCTTCTACTTTTCCTCTTTTCTTTTAAAAATTATTTTCATTTATTTCTTTATTTCGATATTTATATTAATACTATATATATATATATATATATATATATATATATATATATATATATATATATATATATATATATATATATATATATATATATATATATATATATATATATATATATATATATATATATATATATATATATATATATATATATATATTTCAGTTTTGTTAAGATGGCCCCCCGTAAACGCCCAATGATGATTCCACCCATGAATCAGGCCCTTCGAGACAGAGAACAAGAGCTAATAACGAAGAAGAAGTCGTAAGGGTAAGAACTTTGAGTGTTAATCGAAGATCGGGACCAATACAAAACGCAAGATACAATGTAAGAGTTAATAATCCTGTCATTTTAAATGATTTAGAAAATGGATTTGAAGATGTTATTGAACGTGTTATTGGTCAAATACGCAGAGATATGAGAGAACGTCGTGAGTATTTTGTACGACTTGCCTTTATATTTAACAATGATGATAGGGATTTAGAGTATTATATCCAAGTGCCTCACCGTTATATAGGGGATCCATCAATAAGTAATTATGTTGCAGGAAGACTCGAGCAGTCGTTCCAGAGTGCAGACTCTGCTGCATTTCAAGATTTTAATGTAGATGCACAGATCGCTCACGTACCACTAGGCAATGGCCCTCTAACACCTAAAGGGGTTACATTTACTGGAAAAATTATTAAAAGACATTTAAAGAAAAGTAGAGCTGATGCATCAATAGATCTGACAGGCTGTGCTTTCAATGCTCTAGCTGTACTTGAAAAAATAAAAGGAGGAATGGAAATAATGCAATGTTAGCGTTGGATCAATTAGATCCCTTGGAAGAGATATTGCTGAACAAGTGTGGCTTTAAGTATGAAGAAGTATTTCATGCTGCAAATTTTCAAGAGATTGAAAAAAGGAAAAATATTAGAGTTGTTTGTTTTTGGTGCGGACCGTCGTAATGAAGGATTGTTACACGTTTACTACCCTAAAAATACAAACAGAGAGCATCCACTCTTCATTTCTAGGGTATGATCATGAAAACACTCACTATTATCCATTCACTGAAGATACCATCAAGTATTGTATTAAGAGTGTTAATCCAAAAAGTATCAACAGGAAGAATTTTCTGTAATTTATGTTATAATTTCACTAACAGACTTGTTCATCATCTAGAATCTGAGTGTGAGTATTCGAAATGTGGGCAATGTTTAAACAGTAATTGTAATAGTGAAGCTCAATTTGATGGAGAATTTAGAACTTGTAACGAATGTAATCGATGGTTCTATGATGAGCAGTGTTTACGCATTCCATTTAGCAAACGGTGTTTGCGTGAAGAACAAACTTTGCTCAAAATGTTATAAACCCATATTAGCTGATGCTCAGGGTAGGATGCGGCATGATTGCGTGAATATTACATGTCCAGTTCTGCTATAAGAAATATGATCCCACTCAAGGGCGCATGAATGTTTACATTCAGACTCTTCCAAAAAAAGCTAAAGACTGGTATAAGAAGAAGGAAGTACACGTTCTCTATTATGATATAGAAACGTATCAACAGAAACAGCAGGTGGATCCCATAGATGAAACAAACATACAACCGGCTGACGATAATGTAGCGATGATACCCTACATTCTGGTTCTCTCAAATTGTTATGTCATGAATGTACAGACATTGAAGGAGAAAATGTATGTGAAAAATGTGGGGAGAGAACTAGAGTGTTCGTTTGTTGTAAAGGAGGAAGAAGAAGAAGAAGAATCCCTTTCACACAGTTGTCCAGTAGATCAGTTTATCACTTATCTGCTTGAATTCTCAAAAACACACCAAAATGCTACTATTATTGTTTGTGCTCACAATGCAGGGCGTTTCGATGGACAGTTCGTATACGCTCGTTTACTTTCACGTCCTGGTGCTGATATTTTTACTTCGAAACCCTTAAAAAGAGGAACACGTATAATTTCGATGGGGGCTTCTCATAACATTTTGTTTAGAGACACCCTACTTTATATGCCTTGCGCTTTATCTAAACTTTCAAAATGTATGGGGTTGAACGACATTACACTGGCTAAAGGAACCGTGTTCCCCTATAAATTCCTTACGGAGAGACACCTGAAATATGTAGGACCAGATTCCAGAAATAGAATATTTTGAAACAGAAAGGATGACTGAAAAAGAAAAGAAAGAATTTTTAGAGTATCATGCTGACTTTAAAAATTCAGGAAGGGAGTATGATATTTTACAGGAATGTGTTACATACTGTAAACAAGACGTATTGATTTTAAGACAGAGTTTTGAAGCTTTTAGGAAAATTTTTATAACGAAATTCCAAATTGACTGTCTTGAAGAGTGTTGCACGATAGCTTCTTTAACTTTTAGAATATTCCGAACGCATTTCATGGGTGAAAACATGATTGCGAATATTGGGAGAGTAAAAGAGAAGAAGTTTAGTTACGAAGGTATTCGATGGTTGACTTTTCTTGAAAAATACACGGGACAGGAAATAAAGCATGCCTAGGAACGGTGGTGAGCGTGTTTTGAAACCATAGAGGGAATATTTCTTTCCCAGATGGGTATTCGAAAATGGATATGCCAACGATTGTCCGGCTACGTGAGTACGCTAAAGATACCGACATCGAGTTTGAAATAGAGACTGAAAAGTATGAGAAATTGAGAAGTAATGGTAAAATCATAAGCATACAGGACCAGCGTGAGGGTGATGAAAGAGTAGAAGAGCGTCGATATTCCCCTGCTAGGGGTCAAGTAATAGCACAACCAATAGTCGAACCTGAAGTTATTGAGTTAAGTAGTGATGAGGAGGAGGGAGAAAACGAACAAATGACTTCAGCGAAACCTATTGAGATAAATTTTAACAATACCAAGGAATTGTTAAGTGCACTTAGATCAGCAAAACCCAACTAGACCTTCACCTGTTAGGAAAGCAAAGGAAAGACAGGTAGTGGTTACGCAAAAAGCTAATTTTGTTGATCTAAGTAGTGAAGAAACACCACTGTTATCAACCAGATCGAGAGCAAGTGCTGATGATGATATTGACAATATGATAGATTTATGGGATGAGACACATCCTACAGCGAGTCAGCAAAATGAATTACATTTACTTGACCCTGAGGAAAAAGAAGTAGTTCTTTTGTTTAATGGATGTTTGTTTCACGGTCACGATTGTGTTCCTGAGGGGGTATTATACGACGCATCAAGACTGGATAGGAAAAGAGCTACCATAGTGCAAGAAGAGAATTATAAGAAGGCAGGGTATGAAGTTATTTCGATTTGGGGCTGTGCATGGGAAAAGTTGAAAAATACTTTACAAATAAAAATAAGGGGAAAGCAGGAGAAAGTAAAATTAGGAGATTATGTGAACAGTGTTTCTAACTCTACAATAAACGCTAGACTATCCCCTGGAGATGCGCTTTTTGGTGGAAGAACAGAAGTTTTCACTAATTATTTCCCGTCTACAGGAGGAAAGATAAAGTTGTATTATTACGATTTTACTTCTTTGTATCCTTTCGTTCAGAAAACTAAGGTGTTTCCAATAGGTACTCCTATGAAGATCGGGGGAGAAAGGTTACCTTCCATACCAAATTTCATAAATGAGCTCGGAACAACTTATTTTGGTCTTGCGTATATTCAGGTTTTACCTCCTCAGGATTTATATTTCCCTGTTCTTCCATTAAGAGTGAAAGGTAAGCTTGTTTTTCCATTATGCAGATTATGTGCTGAACATGAAAACAAAGATGAGTGTAATCATAATGCGAATCAGAGAGCATTTAAGGGTGTATATACCTCGGTTGAGTTAGAGAAAGCTGTAATGAAAGGTTACAGAATTTTGAAAATCTTCGAGGTATGGGCATTTGTGCAGTCTTCAGACGTTTTCATCAAGTTCGTACAAACATTTCTAAAATGGAAGACTGAGGCTTCAGGGTATCCTGACGGTGTGAGAACGATAGAAGAACTTCGTGCATTCGCAATGGCTTTCTTTGAAAGGGAGGGTGTCGAAGTTGGATGTAGAGAAGATGAAGGAGAAGAATCCCGCAATGAGATATATTTCTAAATTGATGTTAAATTCTTTGTGGGGACGCATGGCAATGCGGACTCCGGAAGTTGAAGATATAGTCTCAGAGACAGAGGTAGAAGCTCTTCAAATTGTTCCAACGTCGTGAGTTGGAGATTCATGACGTTCTAGTCGCAGGAGGTCGGTATATTTCAAGGGTCCGGCACACTGAATACGAGGAAACCACTGCAAAATCTACAAATCTGGCCATAGCATCATTCACAACAGCTTATGCACGAGTAGAATTGTATAATCTTTTAGAAAAAACAAACGGTCGAGCCCTCTACTGTGATACAGACAGCTGCATTTTTGCTGTTGAAGAAGGAGTAGAGCTTCCTCAGACAGGACAGTTTCTTGGTGATCTTACAGATGAGATAGCCGAATTCGGACCTGGTGCGTATGCTGACAGCTTTATTTGTGTAGGTCCAAAGAGTTATGCTGTTCGTGTCGTTAAAGCTGATGGTACATTTGATCATATTCTCAAAGCTAAGGGGATATCTTTAAATAGAGCGTCATCAGATGCCATCAATTTTGAGAATATGCTTCGAATAGTCCTTGATAAAGTAGATAACACTACAGCTGAAAATGAACAACATATAAGATACCAGAACTGTTTGAAGGATCATGATGTAACAGCTAAAGCAATCAGTCAGATGTATTCGCCGGAATATCAACATTCTGTTGAATATAAAGCAAAACATAAAGACTTAAGAAATATTCAGCACGCGCAAACCGTAAATAATAGAGATACCACCTTCACTGTGCCAACTGTGAATTTCAGAGCTGACCGTCTTGGTAATATGACAATACGAACAGGGAACAAACGCTTCCGTATGACTGAAGGTAAACGTGTA
>SEYY01008654.1:12500-20877 GCA_009176605.1 Armadillidium nasatum | reverse complement strand
CACAAAACAGAGGTGGCAGGAAGAAAGAGGCACCACAGCGGACAAGCCTGAGTTGCCTATGTCCACGCAAAATTGATGCGCGGACATTGCACCCCTTGTGCTGCGAGGACGCCGTAAAGTGGAGGTACACGGGTGGATAGGTCCCTCGAGCAATTTCCTTAGTACCTATAGAAAAGAGACAAGGCACAACATCACGTCGCAAAGATAAACTCAAGAGATTATAAAGAGCGGGACAGTTTATAAGTCTCTTAGCCTTTGACTCAACCCTATCCAAAAGACGGGTGAAACCTGAGCCACCCCAGATATGAGAGCAGTACTCCATACAAGGGCTCATGAGACCCTTGTATAAATGGAGTAACTGCGAGGAAGAAAAAAATTCTCGCAGTCTAAACAGAACTCCCAGCTTCTTTGAGGCCGCCCTAGCAACCATTGTAATGAGTTTCCAAGACATTTTTTTTTTATGTGAAGGCCAAGGATGTTTATATTGTCAGCAGGAGAGACGGGAGAACCATCGAAAGAAATAGAAAAGTTAGGAGGTGTCTTTGAGATTGAGATTTCTAGAAGTTGAGTTTTTAAAGAGTTGAATTTCACAAGGTTGAGACGACCCCACTGGGAAATTCTATCCAGATCTGCAAGAATGGAATCGGAAAGATTTTAGACGAGAAGCAACTCTAGATGCAAAGGAAGGCAGATTGAAATGAGTAGAAGAATGGAGGGTTGAGTCATCGGCATATGAATGTATAGGGTTAGATGAACAGCTGAGAAGATCATTAATGAAAAGTAAGAATAGAGTAGGAGACAAGACAGAACCCTGAGGAACACCACTATTGACAGGAAAGGAAGAAGAAGTCGCTCCATCAACAACAGCTGAAATGGAACGATTAGAAAGAAAACTAGACATAAGTAAGCAAAGAGAAGGAGGAAACCCAAAGGAGGGGAGCTTGGAAAGCAGTGACGCATGCCATACCCGGTCAAAGCGCCACCACGCAAGTCTCCCCATGGTCCCTAAGGGCAGAAGACCATAGATCTGTGAGATAGGAAAGTATATCACCAGTAGACCTCGAACGTCGAAAGCCATACTGATGATCAGAAAGAAGGGAATGAGATTCCAGATGATCTAAGAAGTGAGAGTTAAGAAGGGTTTCAAAGATCTTAGACAGAATACAAGTGAGAGCTATAGGACGATAGTTGGAAGGATCAGAGCGGCTACCTTTCTTCGGAATAGGTTGGACTATTGCGCGCTTCCAACACTGATATAAAGTACTAGTATTGAGGCATAGAGAGAAAAGTTGAACGAGGGACGGAGCCAGCTTAGAAACACATTCCTTAAAACTAGGGGAGAAATGCCATCTGGGCTGCTTGACTTCAGAAGCCCATGCACCTGGTCAAATGAAATCACAGGCAAAGGCATTGGACATCTGAGGGAAAAAGAAGTAAGAGAAGGATTGCCGGAGTCGTCCAGGATAGAATTAGAGGAGAATAGGAGGCCGAAGAGATTAGCCTTTTATATATAAATATATATATATATATTATATATATATATATATAATATATATATATATATATATATATATATATATATATATATATATATATATATATTACTATTTTAAAAAAAAAAAGCAAAAAGTTTTACTTTTTTAGCAGGGTTGCCATGATTTTAACCATGGTTTTAACCAATTGTTTTTTCGGTTTAAACCAACTAAAAAACCATGGTTTTTTTGGTTTAAACAAAATTTTTATTTTTTGTTAATGAATTTATATACAAGCTATTATAAATACGATATATATATAATATATATATATATATATATATATATATATATATATATATATATATATATATATATATATATATATATATATATATATATATATATATATATATATATATGTACCGTGGCTCAAACGGTAGGGTGATTGGACCCACGTGCTTGAGGGCGCCGGTTCGATCCCACTTGGGAAATCCTAGGTATATTCTACCTAGAAAAGTTCCTCTCCTCGAATAGGGCAATGCCCGTGAGATGTGAACTATTATTATATATATAAATATATATATATATATATATATATATATAATATATATAAATAATAAAAAAAAAAAAAAAAAAAAAAAAAAAAAAAAAAAAAAAAAAAAAAAATATATATATATATATATATATATATATATATATATTATATAGTATATATAGATATATATATATATATATATATATATATAATAATATAAATATATATATATATATATATATATATATATATATATATATATATATATATATATATATATATATATATATATATATATATATATATATATATATATATATATATATATATAATAAGTCTACTAATTACATTATTTTTTAAGTTCAAATTTTTTTTGCTTCATTTCAATCATTTTGTTACTGTTCTATATAAAAAATATATTGCATTTTTCATTATTCATTAGTCATTCACCTATTGATTCAATTGTAATAAAAAAAAACAAATAAACCAAAAAAAAAAAAATATGTTTTTTTAATTTTTTTTTTTTTTTTTTTAAAAAAAACTTTTTTTTTTTTCTATAGTTTTTTTCTACCCTGCTTTTTTAGGCTTCAATAATATTGGACTTATTAACACATTATTATTGGACTATATATATATATATATATATATATATATATATATATATATATATATATATATATATATATATATATATATATATATATATAATATATATATATATATATATATATATAAAGGTCCATAATAAATTCTAATGGGTACCGATATAAATATCGATACTTTATCGATATTTTTTGTGGTAAAAAAATTGAATTGGAAAAATTTCTTTTTACCTTATTCGAGTCATAGAAGAGAGTTTCAAAGGTCGTTCGAAATGTATTACTTGAAATGTCTTTTTCTCAGGTACCGTTTGGAATTATGAAAAAGTAATTAAAAATTTGGATTCAGCAAAGATGTTACTAAAGAACTACTGGAATTTTTTTTATGTTTTTGTAAAATTTTTCACCCACAAAAGTTGAGGTCCCCTTTTGGAAATATTTTGATTGGTGATATCTCAGTAACCATCTGGAATTATGAAAAAGTAATTACATATTTGGAATCGGGATAAAATTTTCTATTAAAAAATCACTAAATTTTTTAAAGAAATAAAAATTTTTTTTCCTTTTTTTTTTTTAAGTGTGTTTTTTTTTTTTTTTTTTCAGGAACCGCTTGTAATTATGAAAAACCTGTTATATATTTGAATCAGCAAAGATTTTACAAAAAAAATATTGATGAAAGTGAGGAAATTAAGTTGGAGGTTCGCCTTAAACTCCAAAATAGAGCACATTCTCTCTTCTTCTCCTTTCTCTGAAATCACCATATTAGGTGATTTCAATGTTCACCACCGCCAATGGCTTTTATCTAGTTTCATGATACAGCTGGTGAACGTGCCTTCCTTTTCGCTATCCAAAACGACCCTTAGCAGTTGGTGCAACTCCCTAACCGTATCCCTGATCGTCTTGGAGATGAACCCAACATTCTAGACCTTTTCCTAACTTCTAATCCTTCTCCTTATACTGTTAAGTTCTTTCCTCCTCTGGGTTCCTCCGATCACTTTCTTATCTCTGTATCTTCTTCTATTTCTTCAAGTCTTGCGCAGGAAAGACCCCCTTCTTTTGAAATGAAACGTTTGTGGCATTTCGGTGCCGCAAGCTGGTCGGATTTGCGGTCGTACTTTTTCGATTTCCCGTGGAATGATTATTGCTTCCGTGGGAGGGGTCCCTCGGAGTGTGCAGAACGCATTACCGAGGTGATTTTCTCAGGCATTTCCAGTCGTTCTATTGCAGCAGCAGTAGACGACCATCGTTCTTCATCTAAATCTATTAATAGTGGTGTTCCTCAGGGTTCTGTTCTATCCCCAACACTTTTTTCTATTTTTCAACAATGATCTTCGTTCCATAACTTCTTTACCAATCCACTCTTATTCTGACGATTCCACCCTTTACTATTCCTTTCATCTTGAAAGGCGCCCTACACAACTGCAGTTAGCTCATGCTAGGAGGGTTGCCTTGGAGCAGCTGACCTCTCATCTTTCTCGTATTTCCAATTGAGCCAGAGAAAACATGGTTGTTTTCAATGCCTCAAAAAACTCAATTCTTTCACCTATCTACTAGGTGAAATTTTCCACACAACTATAATATCTTCTTCGAAAACACTCAACTCCAACCTTTCCCTATCCTCAATATTTTTGATGTTTCCTTTTCTCGGATCTTTCTTGGAAGGATCACATTATCTCTCTCTTTCTATACCAGCTTATAAGAGGTAAGGTGTTCTGGGGAGCCTTCGCAACTTTTTTGCACAATTCCAGCTGCTCGATCTGTATAGGAGTGTCGTGTGTCCCTGTTATATGGAATACGGGTCGCATATCTAAGGTTCTTCCACTCACGTAGCTCGTCTTGAAAAGGTGGAAACTAAATCTTTTCGTCTCATCAATTCTCCTCCTTTTAATAACTTTCAAATCTCTTTCTGCCCGTAGAACCGTTGCATCACTCTCCTAATACTATCGCTATTACAATGAGCATTGCTCTTGTGAACTTATTAGTCGTATACCTCCTTCCTTGTGAAAAGCTCCCACGATGTATCTTTCCACGAAATCTCATCCTTTCGCTGTCCGGTCTCTGACCCCAGATTTTACCTCTATGCTCAATCTTTAAATAGTCGAAGATTTTAGGATAGTCAGTGGAATTAGGAGATAAATAAACTGAACAAATGAATTTAGTCGTAGAATGGCAAGAGAGAGCCATAAGGTGGAAAATTCGGAAGACTCCAAATTAGAGACACAGAACAAACGACATCGTTGCGCACGTATATATATATATATATATATATATATATATAATATATATATATATATATATATATATATATATATATATATATATATATATATAATTATATATATATATATATATATATATATATATATATATAGGAGGTAGGATAGAGACAGTAGGAGGAAACAGAATAGGGTTTGCTATCAGAACGCTCAGACATCTGAGTTTCGGTCAAGAATAAGAGGTGAGGTCTAGAAGAAGAGAGGTGATGTTCAACAAAGTGTAAATTAGAGTGCAGACCGCGAATGTTGCAGAAATTAATGAAAAAAATAGACCGTGCATCAGGACAAGCCGGCAGCTGTGTCCTGGTGGCACCAACCCCATAACCGGAGGCCACCAACTCCCAAGTGGTGAAGGGGGAAGGGGTAGATGGGGGCTATATTTGGAAGCCGCCCCCGGTGGCTTCTCCGGGGCTACTTTTCTCGAGGCCATCATTTAGTTTTTTTTTTTTTTAATTTTCTTTAAAGGGTGTCTGTATTAATGTTGTGTGTGTGCGAAGGAGAGTTTACTCCGATTTAGAAGAAGGTGAGCGCGAAATGGAACGAACCATTGGGCACCGGGATGAGATGGGAATACCCTTAGCATCTCATATACCCAATGGGGGATAATCTCATCGCCTCGGGAGCGCTACTTCCCTCCCCCAATTATATATATATATATATATATATATATATAATATATATATATATATATATATATATATATAATATAATAATATATATATATATATATATATATATATATATAATATATATATATATATATATATATATATATATATATATATATATATATATATATATATATATATATATATATATATATATATATATATATATATATATATATATATATATATATATATATATATATATATATATATATATATATATATATATATATATATATATATATATATATATATATATATATATATATATATATATATATATATATATATATATATATATATATATTATATATATATATATATATATATATATATATATATATATATATATATATATATATATATATATATATATATATATATATATATATATATATATATAATATATATATATATATATATATATATATATATATATATATATATATATATATATATATATATATATATATATATATACTACGGGGGAGGGAAGTAGCGCTCCCGAAGCGATGAGATTACCCCCTCTTGGGTATACGGGGTGTTAAAGGTACTCCTATCTCATCCCGGTGCCCAATGGTTCGCTCCCTTTCGCGCTCACCTTCTATCTACACGGAGTAGGCTCTCTTTTACATACATTGAACATTTCTGACACATCTTATAAAAAAAAAAAAAAAAAAAATAATGGCGTCAACTTCGGTAGCCTCGGAGAAGCCACGGGGGGCGGCTTCCAAAAATAGCCCCTCATCCACCCTTTTCCCCATCACCACTTGGGAGTTGGTGGCCTCCGGTGATGGGTTTGTGCCACCAGGACACGGCTGCCGGCTTGTCCTGATGCACGGTCTATTTTTTTCATTACATTCGCGGTCTGCACTCTAATTTCCACTTTGTTGAACATCACCTCTCTTCTTCTAGACCTCACCTCTTATTCTTGACCGAAACTCAGATGTTTGAGCGTTCTGATAGCAAACCTTATTCTGTTTTCTCCTACTGTCTCTATCCTCAATTTTCAGCCAAAGGCGGTTGTTGTGCATACGTGCGCAACGATGTCGTTTGTTCTCGTGTCTCTAATTTAGAGTCTTCCGAAATTTCACCTTATGACTTAGGCTCTCTTTCCATTCTACGACTAAATTCATTTGTTCTGTTTATTTATCTCCTAATTCCACTGACTATCCTAAATTCTTCGACTATTTAAACTCCAAAATAGAGCACATTCTCTCTTCTTCTCCTTTCTCTGAAATCATCATATTAGGTGATTTCAATGTTCACCACCGATAATGGCTTTCTTCTAGTTCTCAAAACGACCTTGAACAGTTGGTGCAGCTCCCTACTCGTATCCCTGATCGTCTTGGAGATGAACCCAACATTCTAGACCTTTTCCTAACTTCTAATCCTTCTCCTTATACTGTTAAACTCTTTCCTCCTCTGGGTTCCTCCGATCACCTTCTTATCTCTGTATCCTCTTCTATCTCTTCAAGTCTTCCGCAGGAAAGACCCCCTTCTACGGAAAGGAAACGTTTGTGGCACTTCGGTGCCGCAAGCTGGTTGGACTTGCGGTCGTACTTCTTCGATTTCCCGTGGAATGATTATTGCTTTCGTGGGAGTGGTCCTTCGGAGTGTGCAGAACGCATTACCGAGGTGATTCTCTCTGGCATGGAGGCGTACATTCCATATTCTTTCCCTTCTACTAAACCTAACAAACTTTGGTTTAACTCTGCTTGTTCTCGTGCTATCCGCCGCAGGGATGCTGCCTTCAAGGATTACCGTCGTCTTCAAACTCCAGAAACTCACGCTACTTATATTTCATCCCGGAATCGTGCAAAATCTATCCTTCGTAACACTAAAAACTCCTTTCTCCGTAAAAAATGCAATAATCTTTCTGGTTCCTCTTCTTCACGTTCTTTCTGGCATTTTGCAAAAAATGTCAACTCTAACTTTGCTTCTTCCTCTTTCCCTCCTTTAATATCTTCCGACGACACAACTGCTGTTTTACCTTCTTCTAAAGCTGAACTCTTTGCTCAAACTTTTGCCTCTAATTCAACCTTAGACAATTCCGGAGCTATTTCTCCTCCTTTCAACCCCTCTAACTCAATTATGCCTAAAATTAGAATTTCTTCTAAAGATGTCATTTCTGCTCTCTCTGAGCTTAATACTAAGAAGGCGTACGGTCCTGATGGTATTCCTCCCGTGGTTCTCAAAACTTGTAATTCCGAGCTTGCACCCTGCCTCGGTAAACTATCTCGTCTTTGTCTCTCAACTTCAACCTCCCTTCTTGATGGAAACGTGCTCTCATTCAACCTGTGCCGAAGAAGGGGGACCCCTCTCAACCCTCCAACTACCGTCCTATTCTTTGACCTCCGTTCTTCTCTAAAGTTTTCGAATCTATCCTTAACAGGAAGATTTGGAAACATCTCAATTCTTCTAATCTTATCTCTGATCGCCAGTATGGCTTTCGTAAGAAACGCTCTACGGGTGATCTTCTTTCCCTTCTCTCTGACTCTTGGTTCTCCGCTCTTCGGCATTTCGGTGTATCTTTTGCTGTCGCGCTGGACATATCGAAAGCCTTCGATAGAGTCTGGCACAAAGCTTTGATTTCTAAACTTCCCTCTTTCGGTATTTATCCTTCTCTCTGTGATCTTTCTCGTTAATTTCCTTTTTGGTCGTTCTATAGCAGCTGTTGTAGATGGCCACCGTTCATCCTTTAAATCTATTAACAGTGGTGTTCCTCAGAGTTCTGTCCTATCACCTACACTTTTTCTACTTTTCACTTTTTCTACTATCACCTCATCTCCTAACCACTCCTATGCTGATGACTCCACCCTTC
>SEYY01008654.1:0-7500 GCA_009176605.1 Armadillidium nasatum | reverse complement strand
TCATATTGCTGGAATACTTACGTTCCTTCAAGAAAAGAAAATGTCTTGCAATCTGGAGATGCGTGGGAAGTTCAATGGTTCGTAATTCCTGCAGAGGGGGACCAAACACAACATAACTTGCTGCCTTCTTTGTTATCATTTGATTCAAGTTAGTACCTGAAATGTAAAAAAGAAATATATAAATCGCAGTCAACTTATTTAGGGAATGAATGAACATTGTTCAATGTTCATTATTCCCTAAACAAATTGTTCATTGAACAATTCAGAACAAATAGCAACAGAACTATACGAATGGCAATTTTCCTGAATTTTGAGGTCTGAAAATGAGCACTTAAGCCTCATGGAAATAATTTTTAATTTGATTTTCTGAATACCCTCATAGGCGTGAACAAAACCCTGGATATGCTAGAAAATCATTTTCGACGACACGGGCTATATATATATATATATATATATATATATATATATATATATATATATATATATATATATATATATATATATATATATATATATATATATATATATATTAACCCGTGTCTTCGAAATTAATTTTCTTGCACATTTAGAGTTTGTTTAGGCCTATGAGGGTATTCAGAAAATACAATTGAAATTTTTTTTCATGAGGCCTAAGAGCTCCTTTTTTAACCTCAAATATCGAAAAATTGGTCAAAAATTGCCATTCGTATAGTCATGTTGCTCTTTGTTTTATGCTTTATGTTAATGAATATAAGTGTTTGAAGTCACTGAATTAGGTAATTTTATGTTTAAAGTCACTGAGTTTAGATGTTTTTGCTTTAAGTCATTGAATTTGTGTTTCGTATCTTTGAATTTAGTGTTTTTTGTGCTTTGTGTTACGGAAGTTAAGTGCTTTTGTTGTTATATTTTGTTGAGTTTAGATGTTTTTGTTGCTTGTGTTATGGAAATTAAGTGTTTTATTTTGTGTTATATGTCGTTGAGAGTAAGTGTTTTTGTGTATCAAGTCATGGAAATTAAGTGTTTTTTTTTTGTTTTAAGTCGTTGAGTATAAGTGTTTTTGATTATCAAGTCATGGAAATTACGTGTTTTTGTGTTTTAAACCTATGAATTAGGTGTTTCCCATCTTAGGGAAAATAAATGAACTTTGGATGATATAAATAAGAATGATGACTTAAAATGGAGGGTATAGACCGATTCTTAAAACGAGAAAGATGGATTCCGTGAAGTAGATGAAGGTTTGGTTAGGTGAAAATGATGTGGTTGGGGAGTTCGTAAGATAAGTTATGGGTTTCTTGAACGATTAAAAGTCAGTTTGTGAACTGTTGAAAGGTTTGTTCATTAAATGCAGAAAAGTTTATGAACTTAAAATGAAGAAAAGAAAAGGTAAAATAAGGAAAGAAGTATGATATTATGTTTGTTTGTGCTTGTGAGTGTATGTTTGATTAAGTGCTTTACTACTTTAAGCTGTGAGAAAGACAGAGATAGTGTTGTGACTAGGTCTGGTTAGGTGTGGTTAGGCTTCTCTATATACGAATAACCATCTAGGGGGATTACGAAAGAGCATCGGGCCTTAAAGTGACCCGAAAGCATAATCGAATGTTGCAGCAGTGTTGATTCGATTCCTACCAAATCTTTGTTGTGGAATTCTTCGTTAGGTTCATCTTGAAATGGGTCTAAAGGTTTCAGAAGAGGTCTAGGAACGAACATGGTAGGTATGAGTTTCCAGAAAGGTCTCAGGAAAGAAATTGAGAAAATGGATGTTGGGGCTAAACCCAAAGAAAAAGAAAATATTCCTATTAATATTTCCTGCCTACTGATATTTTCCCAATATCGATATTTTCTCGATATTCTTTTCGATATATCGATTTTTGGATCGACAGATATTCCGATATATCAGCCGATGTTAGTCCCAAATGGGAAAGAATTTAAAATCGGTTGGGTTGCCAGATTTAGCAACTTTTAGCCTGAGAAATAGCCAGACTAAGCTACTTTTTAATTCACCCAAAAGTCCCAGGAAATAGCTTGAGAACCCGAAATTCAATCTCAAATCCTCTATATATCAATCGATTAATCGGTCGATTAATCTTCTGGCAGTAGATAGTGCGGCATATATATATATATATATATATATATATATATATATATATATATATATATATATATATATATATATATATATATATATATATATATATATATATATATATATATATATATATATATATATATATATATATATATGTATTTCGAAAGTGCATTTTATAATTATATCCATATCCAAATATGTAATGCTCACCAATATATTTTATTCATAGCATAAACCCAAATATTCTATTCTTGTTTTCTGTTATTCCGAAATTTATTTTTATTATTGTGTTATGAAACGTGATCTTGTAAATGTTTTGACCAGGGAATCCTTTTGAGGGAAAACAAAAATATAAAAAACAAATCAAATAAAATTTTTCATTCAGTTCGTAATATTTAGCTTTCTGTCTAAAGGCGGGAAAGGCGGGCTCAATAAATAAAGTAAATTTACTTCAGGTTATTTATATATATATATATATATATATATATATATATATATATATATATATATATATATATATATATATATATATATATATATATATATATATATATATATATATATATATATATATATATATATATATATATATATATATATATATATATATATATATATATATACTATACTTGCGGTACTGGCAAGCTAAGCAGTTGCTCAGGTTGGCAGATTTTTGGGGCTTTAAATTACTAAACAAACTCTCATAACTTAAAAGTCTTCAGAAACACACCTTTCCAAGTTCAAAATTAATTAGGTGAAGATGTAAACCTAGACTCAAATCGTCGACAGAGAAAATAGTTGACAATTTTGAAAACAATTGTCGACCATTTTTCTCTACTGTTTAAATATGTCGAACAATTTGGAAATGTACAAAAAAAAAAATAAAAAATAAAAAATTAAAAATAAAAAAATAAAAAAATAAAAAAAATCATTTTTTTTTTTTTTTTTTTTTTTTTTTTTATTTTTTTTTTCATTAATTTTTTGTATTATTATTATTATTATTATATTTATTATTATTATTATTATTATTATTATTATATTATTATTATTATTATTATTATTATTATTATTATGTTTCAATTCTTTTAGGCGTTTTCCCATCTACCCTCAAAATATCCCGCGTGACTCCCATATTTAAGAAAGACGATTTCTCCCTCCCTAAAACTATAGACCAATATCCATTACACACGCGATTAGCAAAATATTCGAAAAAATAATAATTGAGCAGCTGACTGAATATCTCAATTCAAACTCACTACTTAGCGATTTCCAGTTCGGCTTCAGAAAAGGCCGTTCAACCTCGGAAGCGCTTATTTGTCTGACCGAAAAACTTTACAAAAATTTAGAAAATAAATACTCCTCCGCCCTTCTGCTACTAGACTTCACCAAAGCGTTTGACACAATAGAACACGATATCTTATTAACAAATCTAAAAAGACTGGGTTTCGATGGCCTAAACTTGCAGTGGTTTGAAACTTACCTCAAAGGTAGACAACAATACGTAAAGCTAGATGATATACTTTCTAACACGCAACAAATAAAAACTGGCGTTCCACAGGGATACATACTTGCACCACTTCTATTTTCAATACATACAAACGACTTAATAAACTCACACAACTCTTTCTCAGTTTCGTTCGCAGATGATATATCTATATTGATCAATGACAAGAATCCCGAAATACTCTCCAAAAAAGTTGAAACCTCTTTAACAAACATCATGAGATGGGTCGACTCAAATAAACTATCATTAAACATACAAAAAAACCCCTGCATTATAATAAGCAATAAAAATGTTGGAAATAATTTTAAAATCAAACTAAAAGATATTGAACTAACCCGGTCAAATACAGCTAAAATCCTAGGAGTCATGATAGATGACAAGCTAACATTTAAAGAACACATAACACATTAGTAAATAAACTCACAAAGTATACGTACATCCTTGTTAAATTAGCTAAATCCATTCCACTGTATGTTCTACGAAAAATATATTTTGCACACATTCACCCCCACATACTGTACTGTCTACCTGTATATGGATCAACAACTAAATCAAACACACATCAAATCATAACAACGCAAAAACGAATTATAAGGCTTCTCAGCGGCAGCAGAGATTTTTATAGTCATACACCACCTTTATTCAAAAAACTCAACATATTGCAATTTGATCATCTTCTAAACCTCTCCCTCCTAAAGGAAATACACAAAGTAATAAACAATAACACATGCGAATTCCTAAAAACTTAACCATCAAAACAATCAAACTGAGTGAGGAATAATCTTAAGAAATAACACAAACCTTCAAACCCCTTTTTATAGATTCACAAAAGCACGACAAGCAGTTAGCTACGTCTCCATCATTCTATATAACAATCTCCCTGACGACATAAAAAATGAAAGATCAATAAAATCATACGCGCGCAAAATTAAAAAAATGTTCATTAATTCGTATTGATCCCTTATTATTATTATTATTATTATTATTATTATTATTATTATTATTATTATTATTATTATTATTATTATTATTATTATTATTATTATTATTATTATTATTATTATTATTATTATTATTATTATTATTATTATTATTATTAATTATTATTATTATTATTATTATTATTATTATTTATTATTATTATTATTATTATTATTATTATTATTATTATTATTATTATTATTATAATAATTACTATTATAATTCTTATTATTACTAGTATTATTATTATTTTTATTATTATTTATTATTATTACTATTAATGGTAATATATTTTACTATTATTTAATCATTAGTATTTTTATTAGTATTTTTTTTTTTTTTTTTTTTTTTTTTTTTTTTAAAAAAATAAATATTTACAATATTATTAATATTATAATTATTATTATAATTATTATTATTATTATTATTATATATAATATTATTATTATTATTATTATTATTATTATTATTATTATTATTATTATTATTATTATTATTATTAATTATTATTATTATTATTATTATTATTATTATTATTATTATTATTATTATTATTATTATTATTATTATTATTATTATTATTATTATTATTATTATTATTATTATTATTATTATTATTATTATTATTATTATTATTATTATTATTATTATTATATCATCTATCATTGTTGCTGCCATTGTTCTATTATTGAAAATTCTATTATAAATTTTAGATTACAATTATTATTACTATTATTATTATTATTTATTATTATTATTATTATTATTATTATTATTATTATTATTATTATTATTATTATTATTATTATTATTATTATTATTATTATTATTATTATTATTATTATTATTATATTATTATTATTATTATTATATTATTATTATTATTATTATTATTATTATTTATTATTATTATTATTATTATTATTATTATTATTATTATTATTATTATTATTATTATTATTATTTTTATTTATATTATTATTATTATTATTTTTATTATTATAATTATTATTATTATTATTATATTATTATTATTATTATTATTATTATTATTATTATTATTATTATTATTTTTTTTTTTTTTTTTTTTTTTTATTATTATTCTTTTTTTATTTTTACTTTTTTATTATTATCTTTAAAGTATATATCACCATTGCTATTATTATTACCAGTATTATCATAGTAAACATCATAAGTAACATCTTTGTTATTGTTACTTGCATGATCAATATTTCTTGACTTTTTTTACTCTAGAAGTAACCTATCATAACCTGTAATTATTAAATAAAGTCTTATTATATATATATATATATATATATATAATATATATATATATTATATATATATATATATATATATATATATATATATATATATTATATTAATCATTGGGGCTCAAAGGAAAACGCAGTGTTTTCCCCTAGCAGCCCCTTTCCAGAGAACTGGACAGTCACGATATTATTATTATTAAGATTATTATTGAATTTACTAGAATAGGACCTACTTTTAAACTTTAAACCTGTAAATGTACCACTTCCTGAATAAAGCTTTGTGAATTGAATTGAATTATTATTATTGTAATTATTATTATTATTAATATTATTTTTTAATGTTATTATTATTATAATTATTATTATATTATTATATTATAATTTCTAATTATTAATATAATAAAAAATAAAAAATAAAATATATATATATATATATATAATATATATATATATATATATATATATATATATATATATATATATATATATATATATATTATATATATATATATATATATATATATGATTCATTATGTCGACGATTTGGACGAGTTTTTGAAAAAATTTGTCGACCATTTTGCTTTTACAAAACATTGTCGGCGTTTTAGTTGAGAGACAAATGACGTGTCGACGATTTAGACGCTATGACAATATTTTTCAATTTGTCTTGTGGACTATTTGGGCCTCCCGAAGGTGTTATGTAAAAAAATTTTGTCTGAAAGATAAATTTGCAAGAAACAATTAAAACAGTATAGTATAGTTTTTATTTATATTAAGTAGGTTATATCGGGATTACCCCAAATCGTCGACAGGAAAAGTAATCGACAGGTCAAAGGGCCGACACTTTTGAAAAAAACATTAACAAAATTTTCTCACTTGTCCAAAACGTCGACAACTTTTTTTGGTAAGGTCAAAGGGCCGACAACTTTTTTTTATAACTCGTCCAAATCGTCGACACTATAAATCGATATCGATTTATCGAAAGATATATATCATCATCACTCACGGGTCGGGGGGTACGGGGGGCAGAGCCCCCCCGTAGACAAATGTTCGTGTGCCATGCATCTACTAAAATAATATATTAAAAATAAAAAAAATCTATTCATAGTTATTATAATAATAAAATTTAAAAATAGGCTTACGTATCGATTGTATCGAAATAAAAAAAAATACGATGTTGGTCAAACAGCCGACACATTTTTTTTTCACATGTGTCCAAAACGTCGACACGTTGAAATTGAAAAGAAAAGTGATCGACACATTTTTTTCAAAAGTGTCGGCCCTTTGACCTGTCGACTACTTTTCCTGTCGACGATTTGGGTATAGCGCCGGTTATCTTTATTTCTAAGATTTTTATGTTGAGATAACCTTAAATAATAAAACGTTGCGCTCACCTCCATTTAAAGACTTAAAATACAATTGTACAAAGAACTTTTTAGTAATAATTAAAACTATGATAATAAAAAACATAACATATATAAACTTTAAATAAAGTATCTCGGAGACTCTTGAAAATATTTTCTAATTCTTATCCAACAAACATGTCTGGTGTTCTTAATTTTGGATGTCGAATTTGATTCTTTATCTAACAAACACTCGTACACATACACATGCATACATATATATATATATATATATATAATATATATATATATATATATATATATATATAATATATA
>SEYY01008652.1:30000-44023 GCA_009176605.1 Armadillidium nasatum | reverse complement strand
AGGTCCTCTTTCTTTGAGGATTATTCGAATTGTCTTCTCCAAATATGACTTCAATTTGAGAAGGAGTTAAAAATTTACGAACTGGTCCGAATGGAACGAAACCATGGCAAGAATCAATGGCACTCCCTCTTATACAATTGACTACTTTAAAATGCTTCATGAGATATAGAGCGTCTATTCCCAGAAGACATTCCACATTGTTGACAATGTCACCATGACGGCCTCCTTGATAGAATCGATCGGCTATCTTAAAATTGTTTCTTCGTATATTATATACGGCTCCCATCAATCCTTTGACTTCAAAACCGACGTCAAGATTGGGATCCACAAGAGCTGGAATTTGGGTATATGACCCACAACATAAATTCAATTCCAGATCAATGGAGTACATTGTTCTGGTTTGTTCTCCCAGAAAAGTTTTTACAGTGGTGTTTTGACGAGGAAGTGAAGCAATATTTACTCCTAGCTTCTCCATGACACTTCCTTTGAAGTAACTTCTCTGAGATCCAAAATCTAGAAGAGCCCTTATTTCTTGAATCTTATTTCCCTTTTTACTTTAAGGGAGATAGTTGGAAGAATGTTTCCAGAAGGAGTTGATCCTGTGTTGATACACAGATGACTTCGTTGCGATTCATCCTCCTCAGTTTGTGCAAGAGAAGATGAAGGAGTAGGTGTGTCATCTGTTCTACGATGTTGATCACTCTTCCTTTTTCCATTTGTTTCAGATGAGCAAAGGGCAGATATATGTTTCTTGCTTTTACAGTAAAAGCAAGGGCGGCTAAGTCCATATCTCTTAGCAGGACACTGCTTGGATTTATGCTTAGTGCTGGAGCAGCTAGAGCATAGTCCTATTTCAATACAGCGCTCTTTTCTGGAGGCTGGATTCGAATAGACGGTGCAAGACGACATAAAATGTGCACCATCACACAATTTACACTTCACAGATGAAGATTCCGAAGAAATACTAGACTTTTATTGAGAAGTGGTGTTCTCTTGTCTTGAGTACGCAGAATTTTGAAAAGAAATGATGTTTTCTTTCCATTTGAAGATTTTTTAATCGTAGATGTATGTGATGGATTCTTTCCCTCTGATTCTTTCCATAGATTTTAAAATCATATGGTAATTATCGAAGATGATGTTGATGGAAGGATATTCTACCTTCGTCTCGATTTTCAATTCCCTTAGGAAACTTGAGGGCAATTTATCCACCACGATATGACTTAGAAGTTTACATCCTGCTGAACCCTCCTCCATAAAATCTAATTCGAATTCTTTAAGTTCATGTAAATGTGCACGAACTTCAGATATGAAAGCTCTCACTGCCTTCAAGATTTTTGTTGTCTATGACAGGAGCTGTGTCTATTTTATGAAATAGACAATCGATTATAAAAGGCACATCAAGATATAAATCTTTTAAAATTTGGAGGGCAACTTCATAGTTGTCGTCCACATTAGGAAGATGTTCTACATCTTTTAATGCCATACTTGATAGATGAGCCTTTAGATATTGAAGTTTTGCGGCGTCACTTAAGTCTCGCCGACTTCCGAAGACATTTTCAAAGGAGAGTAGAAACGATCGAAATTGGAAACGGTCAGATTCTCCTGAAAAAGTTTTACACTTTAAAGCAGGTATTTTGACCTCTTGCTTGACGGCTAATCCTCTCAATATGGATTTTACCTCCGACTGGTTCTCTAAGTTCTCTTGTGGATTTGAGCCGGAGGCTGACGAATGGCGAGATGCATTTTCCAGTAGATGATATGAAACTTGCTCATAACCTTCTGTTGTTGTAGATGATAGTGAGACGCACTCACTATCTCCTCATTGAGCAAGGATGTTATCATATTTGAGAAGACCGGATGAACATATTAATGCCTCTATCTCTCCGTCATATTGACGCACCTCTAGAAGTCTTGACGATACTTCTTCCAACATAGACGATATGAGAGGTGAATTACTTCCGTCTGTTTGCATAATTTCCAATAGTTGTTTGAAAAGGAGAGTAACTTTCCTTTTTGATACTCCTCTCATTATCTTGAGAGGAGATAACTTTTCTTTAACTTCTTCAATTTTTTTCTTCATTTCCTCGGGTTCGAGGTTTTGTTCTACTATCTCCGTGTCACTGGAGATAGAAGTTTCCATTTCTTGAAGAAGCATAGAAACTGAAGAAATATCTGCAATATTCATTTTTTCGAATTTAACTAAATCAATGAAAAAGAGAGCCAAAGTTCAAATCATAAATAAATTAGAAAAAATCAAATCAACTTGAAGTAAAGCTAACGCTCTGTGTAGATCTCAAAATAAAGCTAATGCTCTGAGGAGATCTAACAAGTTGTCAGAATAAATAAATAAATCAACTTGAAATAAAGCCAATGTTTTAGGCTGATCTCAAATTAAAGCTAATGCTCTGAGGAGATCTTTCAAGTAGTCAGACTAATTAAATTAATCAACTTGAAATAAAGCCAATGTTGTAGGCTGATCTCAAATTAAAGCCAATGCTCTGTGGAGATCTTTCAAGTTGTCAAAATAATTAAATCAACTTAAAATAAAGCTAAAGCTCTGAGTAAGTTGTAAACAGGAATATTGTTATGAAAAGTAGGAGCCCTGTTTTTTGACAGGTACTACTAAATAGAAATCACAAAAAACTCTGATAAAATCCGACTAGAACTGTCGAAATTGTAACAAAAACAAATATTGTTCACGCACACCTTATATATATAGATATATATATTTTCAAATTTGCGAAAAATGTAAATTTTTGACTTGATGTGTGTGTCTTTTAGAAGAAATTCAAAGTTTATATTGCGAAAAAAACTGATAACTTGACTGTTATATCAGTGCAAAGTTAGAACCCTACTAGTTTAAATTTTAAAATATAGAAAATACGGCAATTTTAGGCCGAAATCACTCAGATGTTTCAGTATTTTACAAAGACCTTTAACTCGAAATTTATTCACTTATTAAATTTTGATAGTAAATTGCATGTATAGCACACACACAATTTTTCAAACTAATATATATACAAAAGAAAACTTTGATATGAAATCACAATTTAGTTAACTATGACAAACCTATCAACCTATGTTTCAATATTTATAATATTGTTAGAAAATGCACTGTATATATATTAATGAACGAAAGATGGGAAAATTCTCAATAAATAGATATTAACCAAAATCGAAAGGTTTCAAATTCACACCGAAAACTAGAAAAAAGTTACGATTTGTAACAAAAAACAGCCGAAAAGATTCTCAAATATAAAAATTATGGACTAGATCAAATCTGAGAATAAAATAAATGTTTCTCAATTATTTAAAAATTTAGGAATATAAAGAAAGCTATTTTTTAAAAAAGATGGTTTATTTGCAGAATTTATGGGAGATTAATTTTTTAAACTAGAAGAAATCAGTCGAATGTAATCTCTCCAAAATTTGCAGAAATAGCACTTGATCATCGAAAAATGCGTCTCTGTAAAAGTATACAAAGAACAAAAATTTAGTTTTAAATAGGAACAAGAACAGACTAATCAAGAAAGAACACAGATTTAAGAAACTAACATCAAATCACTTTGTTTGTTTCGTTTTGAGAAACATTTAGTTTCTCAGGAGGATTCGAACAAATTGTATTCGTGTTCCTCTCGGAGAAGTTTAGTTCTTGCTTTTACGACTGCTGTTGCACCAATATTTAACTACACTGCTGTTGCACCAATATTTGACTACAAAAAGAAAAATATTTCGAAGAAGTTAAATTACAGAAATATATTAAATCCAATCTTTTGTAATTAAATTGAACAATCAATTTTAAATTGACTTTCGAAACTGTGAAAGCTTATTGAGAACTTTGCTTTATGATAATCTTTGGTTACAACAGCAAAATGACAACTGTTCAATATAATATGAAAAATTTTCGTTAAGACTTCAAAAAGAGAACTTTCCTATACGGAATTGATTTGAGAACTGTTCTATATAATATCAGAATGAGAACTGATTTTGTTAACAATAGCAACTTTCCATTTTACTTTTTAGTGCTATGTAATTTTAGATTTTACTATTTTTTTAACCTATTTAAATTATATTTTATAATTTTATAATATAGATATATAGAGCTCCCAAGGCGATGAGATTACCCCCCATTGGGTATATGGGATGTTAAGGGTACTTCCCATTTCACCCCGGTGCCCAATGGTTCGTTCCATTTCGCGCTCACCTTCTTCTAAATCGGAGTAAACTCTCCTTCGCACACACAAAACATTAATACAGACACCCTTTAAAAAAAAAAAAAAAAACAACTAAATGATGGCCTCAAAAAAGTAGCCTCGGAGAAGCCCCGGGGGCGGCTTCCAAATATAGCCCCTCATCCACCCCTTCCCCCATCACCACTTGGGAGTTGGTGGCCTCCGGTGATGGGGTTGGTGCCACCAAGACACAGCTGCCGGCTTGTCCAGATGGACGGTCTATTTTTTTCATTAATTTCTGCAACATTCGCAGTCTGCACTCCAATTTCCACTTTGTTGAACATCACCTCTCTTCTTCTAGACCTCACCTCTTATTCTTGACCGAAACTCAGATGTTTGAGCGTTCTGATAGCAAACCCTATTATGTTTCCTCCTACTGTCTCTATCCTCAATTTTCTGCCAAAGGCGGTTGTTGTACATACGTGAGCAACGATTTCGTTTGTTCTCGTGTCTCTAATTTGGAGTCTTCCGAATTTTCTACCTTATGGCTTAGGCTCTCTTGCCATTCTACGACTAAATTCATTTGTTCAGTTTATTTATCTTCTAATTCTACTGACTGGAAATCATCATATTAGGTGATTTCAATGTTCACCACCGCCAATGGCTTTCTTCTAGTTCTCATGATACAGCTGGTGAACGTGCCTTCCATTTCGCTATCCAAAACGACCTTGAGCAGTTGGAAGCTCCCTACTCGTATCCCTGATCATCTTGGAGATGAACCCAACATTCTAGACCTTTTCCTAACTTCTAATCCTTCTCCTTATACTGTTAAACTCTTTCCTCCTCTGGGTTCTCTCCGATCACCTTCTTATCTCTGTATCCTCTTCTATCTCTTTAAGTCTTCCGCAGGAAAGACCCCCTTCTATTGAAAGGAAACGTTTGTGGCACTTCGGTGCCGCAAGCTGGTCGGACTTGCGGTCGTACTTCTTCGATTTCCCGTGGAATGATTATTGTTTCCGTGGGAGGGGTCCCTCGGAGTGTGCAGAACGCATTACCGAGGTAATTCTCTCTGGTATGGAGGCGTACATTCCATATTCTTTCCCTTCTACTAAACCTAACAAACCTTGGTTCAATTCTGCTTGTTCTCGTGCTATCCGCCGCAGGGATGTTGCCTTCAGGGATTACCGTCGTCTTTAAACTCGTGAAACTCACGCTACTTATATTTCATCACGGAATCGTGCAAAATCTATCCTTCGTAACACTAAAAACTCATTTCTCCGTAGAAAATGCAATAATCTTTCTGGTTCCTCTTCTTCACGTTCTTTCTGGCATTTTGCAAAAAAATGTCAACTCTAACTTTGCTTCTTCCTTTTTCCCTCCTTTAATATCTTCCCACTTCACAAATGCTGTTTTACCTTCTTCTAAAGCTGAACTCTTCGCTCAAACTTTTGCTTCTCATTCAACCTTAGACGATTCCGGAGCTATTCCTCTTCCTTCAACCCCCTTTAACTCAATTATGCCTAAAATTAGAATTTCTTCTAAAGATGTCTTTTCTGTTCTCTCTGAATTTAATACTAAGAAGGCGTACGGTCCCGATGGTATTCCTCCTGTGGTTTCAAAACTTGTGCTTCCGAGCTTGCACCTTGCCTTGGTAAACTATTTCGTCTTTATTTCTCTACTTCAACCTTCCCTTCTTGCTGGAAACGTGCGCTCATTCAGCCTGTGCCGAAGAAGGGGGACCCCTCTCAACCCTCCAACTACCGTCCTATTTCTTTGACCTCCGTTCTCTCTTAAAGTTTTCGAATCTATCCTTAACAGGAAGATTTGGAAACATATCAATTCTTCTAATCTTATCTCTGATCGCCAGTATGGCTTTCGTAAGAAACGCTCTACGGGTGATCTTCTTTCCCTTCTCTCTGACTCTTGGTCCTCCGCTCTTCGGCATTTCGGTGAATCTTTTGCTGTGGCGCTGGACATATCGAAAACCTTCAATAGGGTCTGGCACAAAGCTTTGATTTCTAAACTTCCCTCTTTCGGTATCTATCCTTCTCTCTGTGATCTTCTCACTAATTTCCTTTTCGGTCGTTCTATAGCAGCTGTTGTAGACGACCACCGTTCTTCCTTTAAATCTATTAATAGTGGTGTTCCTCAGGGTTCTGTCCTATCATCAACACTTTTCTACTTTTCATTAATGACCTTCTCTCTATTACCTCATCTCCTATCCACTCCTATGCTGATGACTCCACCCTTCATTATTCCTTCCAGTTTGAAAAACGTCCCACCCAACAGCAGTTGATAGACTCGAGAAGGGTAGCCTTGGAGCAACTAACCTCTGATCTTTCTCGTATTTCTAATTGGGAAAGAGAAAACATGTTTGTTTTCAATGCCACAAAAACTCAATTCCTCCATCTCTCCACTCGACACAATCTTCCACACAACTATGATATCTTCTTCGAAAACACACAACTCAAGCCTTCATCTGTTCTTAAAATTCTTGCTGTTTCTTTTTCTCCCGATCTTTCTTGGAAAGATAACATTACTTCTCTTTCTAAACAAGCTTTTAAGAGGTTGGGTGTTCTGAGGAGACTTCAGAATTACTTCACGCCACCCCAGTTGCTTCCTCTGTATAGGGTTGTTGTTCGACCCTGTATGGAGTATGCTTCGCACATCTGGGGTGGTTCCACACATACAGCTCTCCTAGAGAAGGTGGAGTCAAGGGCATTTCGTCTCATCAACTCTCCCGCTCTTACTAACTCTCTTAAATCTCTTTCTGAACGTCGAATTGTTGCGTCACTTTTTCTTTACTATCGATATTACAACGGACACTGCTCTTCTGAACTCTCTCGTCGCATACCTGCTCCATTGAGAAGAGCTCGTGCGACACGCCTTTCTACACAGTATCATCCTTTCTTTGTCCAACTCTCCGACCCCGGACTTAACCGCTATGCTCAATCTTACATATACTCTACCGGTAAAGTCTGGAACACACTCCCTTTATCTGTTTTCCCAACTTCCTTTGACTTGCATACTTTCAAACGCCGTGTACCTGGACACTTCAGCCACCATCGACCAGGATAGATCTTTCCCAACTCCGGTGGATTTGAAAGGCCTCCGGCCTTTGCCCGCCGGAGGATATATATATATATATATATATATATATATATATATATATATATATATATATATATATATATATATATATATATATATATATATATATATATATATATATATATATATATATATATATATATATATATATATTATGTTTCCTCCGGTGGGCAAAGGCCAGAGGCCTACCAAATTCCACCGGAGTTGGGAAAGATCTATTATCATGGTCGATGGTGGCCGACGTGTCCAGATACACGGCGTTTGAAAGTATGCAAGTCAAAGGAAGTTGGGAAAACAGATGAAGGGAGTGTGTTCCAGACTTTACCAGTAGAGTATATGTAGATTCACCGAAATGCCGAATAGCCGAGGACCAAGAGTCAGAGAGAAGGGAAAGAAGATCACCCGTAGAGCGTTTCTTACGAAAGCATACTGGCGATCAGAGATAAGATTAGAAGAATTGAGATGTTTCCAAATCTTCCTGTTAAGGATAGATTCGAAAACTTTAGAAAGAACGGAGGTCAAAGAAATAGGACGGTAGTTGGAGGGTTGAGAGGGTCCCCCTTCTTCGGCACAGGTTGAATGAGCGCATGTTTCCAGCAAGAAGGGAAGGTTGAAGTAGAGAGACAAAGACGAAATAGTTTACCGAGGCAGGGTGCAAGCTCGGAAGCACAAAGTTTTGAGAACCACGGGAGGAATACCATCAGGACCGTACGCCTTCTTAGTATTAAGCTCAGAGAGAGCAGAAATAACATCTTTAGAAGAAATTCTAATTTTAGGCATAATTGAGTTAGAGGGGCTTGGAGGAGGAGGAATAGCTCCGGAATCGTCTAATATTGAATTAGAGGCAAAAGTTTGAGCAAAGAGTTCAGCTTTACAAGAAGGTAAAACAGCAGTTGTGCCGTCGGAAGATATTAAAGGAGGGAAAGAGGAAGAAGCAAAGTTAGAGTTGACATTTTTTGCAAAATGCCAGAAAGAACGTGAAGAAGAGGAACCAGAAAGATTATTGCATTTTCTACGGAGAAAGGAGTTTTTAGTGTTTCGAAGGATAGATTTCGCACGATTCCAGGATGAAATATAAGTAGCGTGAGTTTCTGGAGTTTGAAGACGACGGTAATCCCTGAAGGCAGCATCCCTGCGGCGGATAGCACGAGAACAAGCAGAGTTAAACCAAGGTTTGTTAGGTTTAGTAGAAGGGAAAGAATATGGAATGTACGCCTCCATGCCAGAGAGAATCACCTCGGTAATGCGTTCTGCACACTCCGAGGGACCCCTCCCACGGAAGCAATAATCATTCCACGGGAAATCGAAGAAGTACGACCGCAAGTCCGACCAGCTTGCGGCACCGAAGTGCCACAAACGTTTCCTTTCAATAGAAGGGGGTCTTTCCTGCGGAAGACTTGAAGAGATAGAAGAGGATACAGAGATAAGAAGGTGATCGAATGAACCCAGAGGAGGAAAGAGTTTAACAGTATAAGGAGAAGGATTAGAAGTTAGGAAAAGGTCTAGAATGTTGGGTTCATCTCCAAGACGATTAGGGATACGAGTAGGGAGCTGCACCAACTGCTCAAGGTCGTTTTGGATAGCGAAAAGGAAGGCACGTTCACCAGCTGTATCATGAGAACTAGAAGAAAGCCATTGGCGGTGGTGAACATTGATATCACCTAATATGATGATTTCAGAGAAAGGAGAAGAAGAGAGAATGTGCTCAATTTTGGAGTTTAAATAGTCGAAGAATTTAGCATAGTCAGTAGAATTAGGAGATAAATAAACTGAAATGAATTTAGTCGTAGAATGGCAAGAGAGCCTAAGCCATAAGGTTGAAAATTCGGAAGACTCCAAATTAGAGACACGAGAACAAACGAAATCGTTGCTCACGTATGTACAACAACTGCCTTTGGCTGAAAATTGAGGATAGAGATAGTAGGAGGAAACAGAATAGGGTTTGCTATCAGAACGCTCAAACATCTGAGTTTCGGTCAAGAATAAGAGGTGAGGTCTAGAAGAAGAGAGGTGATGTTCAACAAAGTGGAAATTAGAGTGCAGACCGCGAATGTTGCAGAAATTAATGAAAAAAATAGACCGTGCATAAGGACAAGCCGGCAGCCGTGTCCTGGTGGCACCAACCCCATCACCGGAGGCCACCAACTCCCAAGTGGTGATGGGGAAGGGGTGGATGAGGGGCTATTTTTGGAAGCCGCCCCCCGTGGCTTCTCCGAGGCTACCAAAGTTGACGCCATTATTGATTTTTTTTTTTATAAGATGTGTCAGAAATGTTCTATGTATGTAAAGGAGAGCCTACTCCGTGTAGACAGAAGGTGAGCGCGAAAGGGAGCGAACCATTGGGCACCGGGATGAGATAGGAGTACCTTTATAGAGTATATATATATATATATATATATATATATATATATATATATATATATATATATATATATATATATATATATATATATATATATATATATATATATATATATATATATATATATATATATATATATATATATATATATATATATATATATATATATATATATATATATATATATATATATATATATATATATATATATATATATATATATATGGATGTAGGGAACCCCATGCTAGCTCGTTGTGGTGCCTCCTTCTTTCCAGCCACCTTTGTTCTGTGGAACTCTCCACCATAATCTATTTTTCCTCCTGTATTTAATCTTCCACTCTTCAAGGCTTCCGTTTGTGCCCACCCGAAGGATGTGCGTTATGTGCGTGTTTGAGTGAGGTTTCTTTCTTTTTACGTGCCTCCTCCTTGAAAAGGGCTATGCCCGTGATTGGTGGCGTTCTATATATATATATATATATATATATATATATATATATATATATATATATATATATATATATATATATATATATATATATATATATATATATATATATATATATATATATATATATATATATATATATATATATATATAAACCTTGGAAGGTCATTCTTGATGGCCCAGAAGGCAGCAGGTTCCCATCACTGGCTAGCTCAAACTAACACTCATCGTTAGGAGCGTTAGGTTGGACAAGTTATCGAATGTATGTTGGGCTTGTAAGCTTAGCAGACTTGGATGGGTTCCTCACCCTCTCTATTAAATTTGTTAGTAATGGCTGAAGATTACTTCAGACAATAAGAATGATGTTTGTTGGTCTCGAGTGCCAGGAGACTCATCATGAGATTCACGTATAGTGTCCCATTTCAGGGGGTTTCCCGTTTTTATGATGAACAAATCCGGCAAAAAAAAAAAAAAAAAGCCCGAAACCAGAGTTAGGGAGACATACCCCCCCCCCCGCTTCCTTTCTCAACCTCATCAGCTTCCGCTCTCTGTTCATCTTCTTGTAGGGCAAAGCTGCTTCTCTCAGCAAGATGGCTGTGTAGACTTAGAGGCTTTACAACCATCTCTTCTCTCTCGACCGATGGAACCTAACATCAACATGGGATTGTTCGACAATTGAAATCATCAAGAGTTCACAATGGCGTCTAAGTATGTTTCAAAATCACTAGAGTATTGATGGAACAATTCTGCCCTAGACGAAATGTAGGATGTCAACTTAGAATGGGCAAGAGTTACTCTTCATTCTTCTTACGTCCACAAGGGTGTTCTTAGAGGCGGTTTTGGCATGAGCGAATGAGTTCTATCCGTCTAAACGGTTATCGTTTGTTTCAAGAAGTCTGTAACACGGATATTGAAAAAGAGTATGGTTGTCTGGTTAGAGAAGACCTATTTCTTGATAGGAAATCATTAACAATAAAAGGTACTTCTTGTTGCTTCCCTGAAAAATCTGGTGCTGGTCATTTTCGCGAGATAGTGTAATGAAGATCGGATATCATGCGTGGTTGCTGATCATCGGCCTCTTACGAGATAGAAGAACAAGTAGATTTCTCTCTAGGCGAGGTGTGGAACTCCCATGGTAAAGAATCGTCTCTTGACAATGAAAGTCGATGAACGTTGAGTCCATTGCAGAATTGGGAGGACAATTATTCTGAACGGGAATTTCCATTCCAGGGGTCTGTCACTAATATGTCAGACGTAAGGTAAGAGTTCAAGATTTCAAAAATTTTCAAACCCTGCACTAGAGCCGGCGCGATTTCCTAAAGGGAATCATTGAGATAATGGTCATCATTTTTGTGAAAGAAAAAGGAAGATAAAACACTTTTATGGCGGTCCACCTTATAAAGTGCGCATTGTTCAAGGATTTCCTTCTCCAATATGAAGAAAGGGCAGTGAAGAGAAGAGGGAGACCTACAGTTTTTAGGGGGGTAGCCAAATTAATGTCTTTTAAAACACCTACGAAAAGAGAAATTAATCCGAGCCGTGTGCATTGTAAAACCGTTTAAACTTTGTTTGAAGGAATAACGGTGATATGTGAGAGACGAGGGTTTCGCATTGTGGGGTTTTCTTATGAGGAGGAAATCGGTAGACATTGCTGATTGGTATATGTAATTTTCGTAAATGAGCAAGTATATCCACTTCAAACGGAATTATGGCGAGTATACGTACTTTTGGAAGGTTTTGGTTTTGGAAATCGTCCGGTTTCGAAGATAATTGGAACCTCCCTTATAAACGATATCAAAGTATTTATCTGACTTTCTTCTTGAGGCGGAATGGACCATGATGGATCCGATTCTCATGTGTGTTGCCTGTATCTCAGTCGATCAAAATATGCTTGCCTCCAAGATGTACAAGATGGCTAATGCCAGTCGTTGGTCGTGACGTTGTAATGTAAATAAAAGAGGATATTAATAAAGACGATCGCGGTTGGTTGCTCGTTTCCTATTTAAATTTAAGAGTTATGAGACCCTGCTGGAGTGGTGCTTCCTGGTAATGTTTGGGTTGAAAATAGGGTCATTTTGAATGTGCACGGAAGCCTTATCAGATTCTGCCGTTGGTAAATAATAGTCCCAAAAAACTGTTTCATTATGTGGGACTATTGTTTGGTCAAGATGTTGAAGCTCTTGTTGCTCTCTGTACTAGAAGTGACCAAGGAGAGGTGGGGTTGGGAACCCGATTGATATAGAAATCTCCCTTTTTTAGGATGTTTTTTCTTTTTAGACTTACTCCTAAAAATATTATTTTTAATATTTGCACCGCAATGAATTCCACACACAAAACAAAACAATGATGCATGTAAATAATTAATGCATCCTGCGAATATATCAAAGCTCACTTCATGCCCTGAGCTCAAATCTTCTCCCGAAACCTCACCCTGTAGAATCGGCTGCGGTTGTGGCCTCTGAGAGGCTTCCCAAGAATTCCGCAAATGGCTCAAATAAACTATATTAGCCTTGCACCACACCACTCGTTAAGTGGGGCTCAAGATATAGTACTCGAGTGTGGGAAGTTAGTCGAGGTTCGGGGCTCTTACAATAGGACCGGCGAAATGCGAGGATTGATTTCTAAACTGTACCCTCGTCAAACATGGATAAAAAGAATGACAAAGACCACAGCTAAATAGTTATCAGAATAAGAGGATATGGAGAGTAGAAGTCTAATAAGAGACAGGTACGTATATAAGATCGTATGGGAGGGGAAGATTGGAAAAACTAGAGAGGAATGGGAAGATACAAACATAAATATAATAACCCCTCCGACACGAAGAAAACCAATTCCACAATAAGGATTTAATGATGTGCAGTTTGGCATCACAACATTCTTCCAACATGCGAGGACCTGTTTTAAGTTGAGGGCAGAAATCGGAGCAGAGAGATGTCCTAGCAGGATGGTATCAGGTATGTATCATCTAGTTAATCCTGCAGATGGCGGCGTGATTTGGCTGTTCTAACCTCAAGGTCAAAATAATTCCAAAATATTCCCCTGGATCTCAACACAATGACGATCTCTTACATCTTGCGTGTAACAAAAAAAGTAACCTTTGGATGATAGAGACCAAAGGGTTTATGGTGTTATGTTCTGCCGTGCTCGAAGACGTTGGGTAAAATCGTGTATATGTCCTTAATCTCAATACAATTGTTTGTCTACTGATAAAACAATAATCTGAAAACTGTTCCTTCACATAGCGCATTTCTAAAGGCAATAGAAAAAGACTGGTATCCTTAATGATAAAATAAAGAAAACAAATCAAATTTTTAGTTTTAACCCTAGATTTTAAAACTATATACTTTAAAATGGTTATATACTTTGCTAAGGAGATATAAATATCGTCGCCTATTTGATAAAATTTATTATGTATATTACAAAATTACATAACTGAGGTTACAAAATTTTTCAAATGAAATTTAAATTGGAATTCAAAGGGTTGAGCAAGTGGTACATAAATACAAAAAATATTCAATCGATAAAATTTTTAATATCTTTAATTAAAAGTTGGATTTCAATTAATTGAAAATGATAAAGAACAAAAAGGAATATTAATTATTTATTGTCAAAATTATCTAAAGCTTAAACATCATTATAAAAAGTGTAGCTTTATAGAGGGCTGTTTTGGTGGGAAAATGGGAAACGTTTTATAGTAAATACAACATGCTTAATATTAATTAATTCTCCGGAGGAGTGTAAAATATTGGCACTTTTGTAGAGGTTATTTGAGCGGCAAGACAGACTTTTATCCCTAAAATTTACAAGATTAATGTCTCATCATGATGTTCTTATTTATGATTCAATTTGATCATGCCCTTTAAATAAGAAAAAGAAATTACTCTAAATGTTTGACAATTTCAAATGTATCAAACCAATATTTAAATAATTTCA
>SEYY01008652.1:17500-27500 GCA_009176605.1 Armadillidium nasatum | reverse complement strand
AATGTTTCTTCAATCCTGCTCACAGATGAATAGACCTTTGGGAGAAATGGAGTAAAAAGTTATCATAACAACCGCATTTGAGCTGAAGAGTAAATAATCCACATAAATTTGGACAGTTCATACATAAGTAACATTTAATTTTGTGTATAAACGCATTTGTGACTATTAATCGACCAATATATTCTACTACAGCTCCTCACAGAACTATATATACAATATCTAGGGAATACACAGCACATACTTCTCGAATACATATTATTGGCCTTATGATGATTCATGATGAGGCTCCAGCATATTTTACCGTACTTGTTCTGCGCTATCTAGCTATTTCTTTCTAGGCGAAACTTAATGGATTGTAAAGGAGGTTCGTTGCTATAGCCATTTTAAATTTTTATTGTAGAACGTCTTTAGAACTTACGTGTACTAGAAGCATATTCCTGAAGCAATGATTGTGCAGAAACGTGTATGATGATTATGAAACTATTCCAATGCAAAAGAAAGCATACGAGAAAATTCAGAAATCAATGTTTTAGAATGTAAATGGTAATGAAAAGCCACAGGCCTACATGGTTTTCACCTATCTGGGGAAAAGGAACTTCCTTAATCATATTAATGGTAGACATGAACCGATACACGACATCTGAAAGAGTGCAATTCAAAGGAACTAGGGAAAATAGAAGAAAAGTGGACAGAGAAAGAATAAAACCATAAGGAAAATCGAGTCGCGTGGTCTCTTCTCAGAGGAGGTAGTATAATGAGAGTGAAGCAACAATTCAATTACCAAAAAGAGATTGGAAAGGATAAGGGAGAGCAGAAGAGCTAATAAGTCAAAAATCATACATTCGCATCATTTTGAGGAAAGTTGTATGTGAAACCACCCTAAATAAGAGATGCATATTAAATACAAAGACCAACAACATCCCTAAGAAGAACAAACAACTGTGATGGCATGAAATTTTGAAGGCACTTCAAACATCAACTATTTGATGTTCAGTAGGACGTCCTTTATAGTAAAAACGGTAATGAAGGGTGAAGTCGTCAGTATAAAAGTGGATAAGGGGCAAGGTGGCAGATAGAAAATTAATGAAAAAGAGAAAAAACGCTGGGGATAGAATAGGAAAGAACACTTGGGGCATCACTATTGATTATTCTAAAGGATAAATAATAGCCATCTATAGCAGCACTATTAGGCGAACGGAAAATAAACTAAAGAGGATGGATAAATATCGAAATAGAGAAGTTCAAAAGAAATGACTTATGTCATGCTCTATCGCAGCATTTTAATATGACTCAACTTGGGGGGTCGCGATCACATGTAAGGGGGATCGCAGTGGGTCTCAAAAAATAAACAACTTAATGTACGAAAAAAATAACTTTCAACAATCTTTCATAATCCTTGTTTACATTAAAATGTAAGCATATATTAAACAGCAGAAAATTTATATTTCTTAAAATTTTTTCGAATGAATATTAAAAAACTTAACTAAAACTACTTTGTATTCATAACATAATTGTCATTAAAATTTTAAATTTATTAATCAACCGTACGACAAATATCAAGTCCACGAATCTGACACCTGCCAGGCGTAACATTTATATATCAGGAGTAGGATAAATATTCCAATCTACACTTTAAAATTTGACACCTGCCAAGCGTAACAGATAATCAGGGGATCATGAGGTTTTTAACTTCATGTTTTAGCTCTTTGGGGATCGCGAGGCTTTAAAGATTGAGAAATGCTAGTCTAGAGCAACAGCAAAGAAACTATTAGCTGAAAGGCAGAGAACCAAAAGTCAGAGAGAAGGAAAAGAACATAAGTTAAACATTCCTTTTGGAAGCCAAAGGAGGCAAAATTAAAAAGAATAAGTTGTTTTCAAGAGAGGACGGGGGGGGGGGAAGGTAAGGCTAAGTTATATTTGAATGTGCGCATGTTTCCAGCAATCCAGGAAGAAGGAAAAGTCAAAGATAATAAGCAGATACAGAAAAGGAAATCAAAAGTTTGATTACCACAAGAGGAATACCGTCAGGACCAAACAAATTCTTAGCATCGAGTTCAGAGAGAGCAGAAATCGAATCATATTCAAAAGATATTACAATATGATGCTGACATGAGTGCGAGGATTGTGTGGAAGGGGGTGGAGATGCGTGTATATTTTTCGAATTTCCTAAAGTGGAATTTGAATCAAAGGGTTGAGAAAAGAGTTCAAAGAGGTTGGAAGGTGAATGAATCAAAGATAGAATTGACTTTAAATGCAATACGCCCTAAAGTGTTAAGAGGAATACTAAATTTTCTATGGAGATAGGAGCTTTTGTAATCCATAATAATTTTGCACGATTCTGGGATGAAGTATAAACAGCTGTTGTTTCTGGAGTTTGAAGACGAAGGCAATGTTCCATTAACGAAGAGTGCGAGAACAAGTAGAATTGAACGAATGTTTGTAAGTTTTAGTTGAGGGGCAAGTAAATGGAAAATACAACTATATGCCAGGGATAATAACCTGTTATGGGTTCTGCGCACCGCAACGAAAACCAAATAAGTATAACCAGTTTGCAGTATCAAAATGTCATAAGTGTTTCCTTACAAAAAGTTGGGAACTTTCCTACGGTAAACTTAAAGATATAGAACAGGATACGGAGATAAGAAAGTGATGGGAGAACCCAGATTTGGAAAGATTTAATAATATATGAAGGAGTAAAAGTTCTCAAAAAAATCATTTGTTAGGTTCACCTACAAAGACGATTAGGGATAAAAGTAGGAAGCTGCACCATCTGCTTAGATTATTAAGAATAGAAAAAAAGTAAAATAATTCACCAGCTCAATTTTGAGAAAGAGAGGAAAGTCATTTGGGAATGAGACTTTCGAATTACTCAAAATGATTTTAGACAAAGGAAAAGATGAGAGAATGTTCTCTATTTTTGAGTTAAAGATTTACGATTGCACGATAAAAGAAAATTAAGCTGAAATTAATTTAACTGTAGAACAGCAAAAGGTAAAGGAAAAAAAATTCTCTAATCTAAATTAGAAACATAAAGACAGACAGTAAAATTGGAAGAACATGCCCAACGTTTGAATTTGGATGAAAATAAGGATAGAGAAATTAAAAGGGTCAGTATAGGAATACTGTATACTAAAATTGCATTTTTCAGTTTCCGCTAAAATCAGCAAAATTTTTAGGAGAAACCGGAATTTTCTATCTTCTCATATTTATATATATATATATATATATATATATATATATATATATATATATATATATATATATATATATATATATATATATATATATATATATATATATATATTATATATATATATATATATATATATATATATATATATATATATATATATATATATATATATAAATTAACTCGTATTCCGGTTTATGTTAATTGTAAATTTAAAACTACTTTTATAAAATAATAAAAGATAAAACGCTAAAACAGGAATAACAGTTAAGAAAAAAAAAAAACAAAAGTAGAAGGTTAAAACAACTGTCACGTTGCGGAAGACTATGACTCGCTTCCCTCTTCAAACCCAACTGAGTTGGAGGAAAAGAAAAAAAAGGTCATCAAGTCGGTAAAAAAGATTATCAGCCTCAGCCAACTATTAATTTTTGTACTTGATCATAGTTCAAGGAATGAAAATATTTTGCGAAAACAGTTTTTAAATATTTGACTAAGTATGCATCTATCTCGAAAAACACAGGATGATGTGTTAAAATGTAAGGTTTTATAAAAAAGGACTCAATTAATCTATTTAAATTTTTTGTTTTTTGAAGAAAAAATAAATTTGGCGTCATTCCAGTTTATCTGATGATGATGTTCTGCAATGTGCAAGAAAATTGCATTGCTAACATTGCATCTTTTTACGTCTGCTTTATGATGATCTAGTCGGAAACGCAAAAATTTCAAGGTCTCACCAAAGTATGAGCGATGGAGATTTACAAGGGATCGTGTAGATTCCTCCAATCTTCTCAGAGAATGTCGTCACAGTCAAGCCTTGAAATTGCAACGATCAAACAAAGTTCATATGCAAGCAAGGTACCCCTTGTGCTGTGAGAGTAACGCAATGGTGGTGGAATGCGAGAGGTCAACTCCCTTGAGCACCAGCCGTTGTAGTACCTATGGAAGAGAGTGCGCCAAAGTCTATTCGCAGAGAAAGAGGGTCAAGGGAGTTTGAAAGTAGGGGTCAGTTTAATAGTCTTTTAGCCTTTGACTCAACCTTATCCAAAAGACGGGTGGAACCGGAACCACCCCAAATGCGAGAACAGTACTCCTTACAAGGATGGATAAGACCCTTATATAATTGGAGTAACTGTTTGGAAGAAAAAAAATTTCCTCAATCTGAACAGAACTTCAAGCTTTTAAGATGCCACCTTAGCAACTTTTGTGGTATGATGTTTCCAAGATAATTTATTATTTATGTTCAGACCAACAATATTTATGTTGTTCACAGGTGAGACGAGAGAGCCACCGAAGGAGATAGGAAAGTTGGGAGGTATTTTTTAGAGAGAGATGTGAATTTGAGTTTTCAAAGTTGAATTTCACAAGGTTGCGGTGGTCCCACCGGGAAATTCCATCCTTAACGGCAAGATTGGAATCGGAAAGTTCAAGACGAGAAGCAACTCTAGAAGCAAAAGAGGGAGCAGATTTGAAATGCATAGAAGAATGGAGAATTGAAGGAAGCTGTTGAAGGAAGTTGAAGCTGTTCCTTTTCCCTCTATGCTTATATATATATATATAAACCGACCCGGGACCCGGCCTAGGTTAAAAATCAGTGAAAACCGGGGTGTGCCTGCCGGGGTTAAAATGGCAAATTATACTTCAGGGGACAGTCCAATTTCAAAAAAAAATTTAATTTTCAGCCGATTCTCCTGAAATTTTCAGTGCAAATTGGTTTTTCCCGCTGAAAAAAAGTCCGTTTCTAGGGTTTTTCTGAGTTTTTAATTTAAAATTTTTTTTTGTTGCAAATCTGACCCTTTTTCAAATGAATGGTGGGGCCAGACCACTTTTTTAGAATTACCTGAAATTTGGAATGTATATCAGAATTTTATGTGCTACAAAAGCTTTTAACAGACTTTTGTTCCCAGAGTTATATAGAAAAATGTTATAAGCAGAAAACTGACCAACTATCGGAAAAAAAATCCACCTTTTCGGACGATTTTTTTTTTTTAAAAAACTACAACTATAACATTTCTTATTTTTGGTGGATGCATAGAGGAGGGATGGGGCTACAAATTCCTCTCATGCTTTATTTGATGCGATTCTTTGGTTTCGAGAAACAGCGTTTAAAAAGGTCAATTTTTGACCAAATTTCAAAAATCTGCAAAGTTTGAAAGGCTATATCTCGCTTCAAACAAATAGCATTTAATAACGCACTAAATAAAAGTTGTAGCCCTGTTCCTCCTCTAAACAATACCAAAAACAAAAAATTTAGTAGGTAGCGTTTTTTTTAAAAATAATTTTAATAATTTTTAAATAATTAAATACCCGGAAAGGTACGATTTTTGCAACTTTTTTTTTGAAACGTGATATCAAAAATCTGTTCCCACCAATGCATGAAATTGGGGCTAAGATTATTCAGTAAATTTTCAGCTCATGTGAACCAGTGGTTTTGACCCAGCTATTCATTTTTTTTAACTTTGGGTCCAAATTAACTTTCAAACCGTTATAGACTCAGAAAAATGATCGAAATCAACCCAGAACTTCGGGAAAAAATGCATATACCTTGAAAATTTCAGCTAAATCAGTCAAATAATAAAATATTTTTTTCAAAAAAAACAAAATATATGAAAATTAAGATTTTTTCCTTTTTTTCAATATTTTCTTTTTCTTTTATGTTTCTTTTGACCCCTCCCTTTCTGCTAGTGATTGTTCATCTTTGGGTTTTGATTTTAGATGCCCCCTTAAAGATTTGGTTGAAATTTTTTTACTTAAGCCCCCAGGAGGTCCTCTTCTAATTTCTTGACTGCAGTTGCTATATTTAGCTATTTCGAGCCTATCCTGAAACATTGTAAAGTACTCCAATACTGCAGAAGCTGGTCTTTTAGCATATTGACTGAAAGTATAAACAAAATAATAATTTTGAAATAATGTAACTAAATGATACAAGTTTGATACATAGCAATAAAATAACAATGATATGTATAAATACAGGTTATATTGATAATTTTATATCTTACATTTTTTTCAAACTTTACTTTAGGGTCTTACCTACGTACACCTACTAAATCTCTATTATGAATCAGAAAAAAACAACCCTCCAACACTAAAGGAAGCCTTAAAAGAAAACAACACTGCAACGTTCTCGCTCAAGCACTACTCAAACATTTCCTATAAACCCACACACAACAATAGGAAAATAATCAGACAGCTCAAACACAAACACTTAGAATACAATCCAAACCCCCCCTTCTCTAATCAGGACATTACCCAGGGAATCAAAACACTCAAAAACTCGCCAGCTACAGACCCAGATAACATCTCAAACTACCTAGGACCCATAGCCACCACATACCTAACCCAAATATACAACAAATCTTACACATACAACTTCATCCCCGCAATATGGAAGAAGGCAATAATTACCCCAAAACTAAAACCCAGGAAAGACCCAAACCTCCCATCTTCATACCGCCCGATCTCCCTCGTATCCACACTATACAAACTCTTAGAAAAACTCATACATGCAAAAATACCACTTATGCAAACTCCACACTTTCAACACGGATTCAAGAAATTCCACTCAACCACCATCTCTCAAAACATAATAAACGGCCTCAACAAAACACCATACCACAGGACTATACTCGTGGCCATCGACATCAACAAAGAATTTGATACAGTCCCCAAACATAACCTCATACAAAAAATTCTACACTCACCTATACCCAAAAATTATAAAAAATTGATTTCCAACTTCCTATCCGATCGCACAGCTCAAGTTTCCAACAAAAACAATCTTTCAAAAACAGTAAAACTAAGAAATGGTGTCTCACAGGGAGCCATCCTATCTCCTCTGCTATTTAATCTGTATACAGCAGACCTATCCACCCCAAAAATTCCAGAAATAAAACTAATAACATATGCCGAAGACATATCCATTATGATACAAAACCCTTCCATACCCACAGCAACCACACACTCCCTCATCACACCAATCATACATTCAACAACTGGAAACATGGCTAAAATCAAACAGAATGAGTTTCCCTAAAAAATCCTCAATCACTCTTATTACTACCGATAGACATCAATCTTCCCTCCACCCTCACAAATGACACACACTTCACATTCTTAAAACACATTCAAAACATAACCAACACTGCAAACATGAAACTAAACATCATACGAACACTTTCACAAAACAACTTTAGTAACGAACTAACAATCCTCACCATAGCATACAAACAGTTCATCAGACCAACACTTAATTACGCATCTCCAGCCTGGCACCCTGCCACCTCACCCTTAAAAAAAAAAAAAAAAAAAAAAAAAAAAAAAACAAAAAAAAAAAAAAAAAAAAAAAAAAAAACAACAACAACAAAATACCGCCATTCAAATTATCACAGGTTGCACTAGAACCACCCTAATTCAGCATTTACACGAAGAAACAAAAATACTACCGATTCGTGTTCACCTAGACATGATAGGAACCCAATTCTACACCAACACTCTAGACATATCACACCCATGTCACTATACCCTACAAGACACCGTCTAAAATTACCCCCCATCATTCCCTGCCCGACTACAGTAAAATATTCAGAACTATTCCACCTACTGCAAACAACATATGGAGTACTGGTCTCACATTTGGGGTGGTTCCAGTTCCACATTTCTTTTGGATAAGGTTGAGTTTAAGGTTAAAAGACTAATAAACTGACCTCTACTTTCAAATTCCCTTGAAACTATTTCTGCGAGGCGACGATGGCGCACTCTCTCTTTTCTATAGGTACTACAACAGCTGGTGTTCAAGGGAGTTGACCTCTCGCATTCCACAACCATTGCGTCGCCCTCGCAGCACAAGAGATGCCTTGTTTACACATGAACTTTGTGAGAGCATTACAAACTCAAGGCTTGACGTTGTGGTACCTCCTCCTTCTTTCCAGCTATCTCTGTTCTGTGGAACTCTTTTATCTTCTCTTTTTTTCTGCTGTATTTAAAAAACCTTTCTCTAAATGCTCTGTCTCTTCCTACCCGAGATATCTACGTTAGGTTCGGGATTGGTTTTTTTTTTTTTTTTTATATATTCTTTAATTATGCCCCCTCCTTGAAAAGGGCTCTGCCACTGAGTGATAATAATAATAAATAATAATAATAATAATAATAATATATATATAATATATATATAATATATATATATATATATATATATATATATATATATATATATATATATATATATATATATATATATATATATATATATATATATATATATATATATATAATATATATATATATTAGGGATGGAGTGAAGTATCGGTATCGGGTTTTTTCAGGTATGGTTATCGGTTAAAATTTTGGCATATGAATGGATAAAGTATCGGTATATATTTTCAGGTATCGGTACCGGTAAAAATTTTGGTATCGCTCCATCCCTAATACATTATATATATATATATATATATATATATATATATATATATATATAAATATATATATATATATATATATATATATATATATATATATATATATATATATATATATATATATATATATATAATATATATATATATATATATATATATATATATATATATATTATATATATATATATATATATAATATTGTTTGTTTCCGTGAAAGGGGACCCTTGGAGTGTACAGAGCGCATTACTGAAGCTATTCTCCCTGGAATTGCGGCGTACATTACATATTCTTTCCCTTCTACTAATCCTAACGAACCTTCGTTTAACTCTGCTTGTCTTCGTGCTATTCGCCGCAGGGATGCATTAGTACATTTAACAAACTTTTCAAGTTGTTCATTAAAAAAAAAAAATCTACTGCTTAAGAGTTCAGAGTAAATAACAAGTTTTACACATCAATAACAATTTATGATATGAATGTTTAGATTCAAGAAAAAAAAATGGATATTACAACTTGAGTCAACACTTACTCTCTGCTTATTGATTCGAGTGACTTTCGCCTAAGTTCCTCAATGGTAATGTTGTTGGCATTCTCCCACGCTTTCTTCTCTCTTTCAAAACGCTCTTTTTCTTCTTCCAATTCAGCGAGATCAGTTTCTAATTTCTTTCTCATTGTTTCATTTCGCTTTTGAAGCTGCAAGTTTCAGGTTTAAATATTATAATTACTATTATAAAGTATAAAATGAAAACAAAAAAACTTTAAAGAGCCAAACACTGTAAAAGTTATTTTCCTAAGAAAAAACTGGATAACAAATAATGTTAATACGCTAAAAATAATCAGTTATTTGGCCTAAAATAAATGTTCAAGTAATATTATCAGTCTGATCCCTCTGAATTTTATTAAATAAGGTTGGCATATTGTCAAATTTTTAATAGCATATTAAGGAAAAAACGTATGATGAATAGGAAAAGCAAAAGGGGTCTCAAATAACTCAACACGTGTGAACCCACGAACATAACACATCAAACTGTTTAGTACTAGTAAAACAAAAATTCATTAAAGATTAAATCATAAGGTCAATTCCTTTTGCATACACACACAATTTCAAAGTAACTTACATCCGTTTCAAGGTCATGTAATTTGCTCATTTTTTCTTTAACTTTCATTTCGAAAACTTGTTCCATCTCTGCTTCCATTTTCTTCATTCTATTGCTATGTTCTTTCTTTTCTTCTTCCATCTGAGCAAGAGGGTTCCTGAAGGAACAAATGAGAAATGATACAACCAATACTCTCACAATATTGATATTAGTAATGACACTAAAATAATTCTCTCTTTTTCTGCACAACTCATGCTTAAGAACATATTAAACTAAGCATAGCAATATACTAAACTGATACATAG